>MU622332.1:94182-118985 GCA_025399235.1 Backusella circina FSU 941 | reverse complement strand
TTTTTTTTTTTTTTTTTTTTTATGAATAAATTCTGAAAAGTAGGGCAACTTAAAGTACATGAAACCGTCCGTTCAAGAATAAAACTACTAAAACAAGATATGTAATGCACACACATACATTGAGTGAGGGCGTTAAATGCATATGCAGATGTAAGGTACATGTCTTATCCAAGAATCAGTAATCATCTTATCTTAGGAAGTTTGGATTTATGTCAATATAAAGAATTGATGTTGTTTTTATCATAGCAGAATGTGTTTATTAAGAGAAAACTAAAAAAAAAAAAAAAAAAAAGTGAAGTGAGGTGTGTATATATTCGAGATAAATTAAAACTTTGCGAGAAGAGACGCCATCAAAACGAATTTGGTAAATGTATCCGTCAATTCGATCTGTACAATCGGATCAAATTGAGTTGAATCGATAATACGACACCATTTTTGGACAATTGAAATATATAAATTTAAATCCTGTATAATGAACTCGTTATTATAACAAAAAGAAATGACAATTTCTTTTCTTCTAAACATTAAGTTCACTTCCGTCTGAGGGTTCTCTTTTTTTTTTTTAAAAAAAAAAATAACAATAATAAATAAATCTTATTTAAAACACATTTAAAAGCATACAGCTAATAACGAACCCTATCGAACTTTCTAATCCTCATAAAGCAACTGGAGAATGTTCTTTTTGAGCTTAGTCTGTGATCCCTTGCATGACATCAAAATATAAAAGTGATGACTTTTTTTTTATCATTCCCCTTTTACTCTCCCAACCTCCTCTCTCCCTTTTTATTGCGCGCTCTCTCTATTGCGCGCTCTCTCTCTCTTTTCATCGCAACTCATGTCTCTTCAGGTATTGTTTATTTCCTTAAATGTACTAATTCCCTGTACTGAACCTCTTTTTTTTTCTTAAAATGGCAACATAATAGACTTCTCTTAGATCAAAAAACAATTCCAATGCTTGTAATCCCAAAATATTGATTATTCTACTTCCTTGGTTAAATGGATAGATGCATCACCCCCTTTTTTTTTAACCTTGTTTTTTTTTGACAAAAGAAACATGTGCGTTTAATATAAAAAATGAAATTATTGTTTGTTTGTTTGTTTTTCCAAAAAATGAATAAATAAAGCATCTTGATCTATTAAAGACCATTTAATAATAATTTTTTTTTATCAAGTATTAGCTGCTTTCATTTATGAAACACTACTTGCAGTTTAGAAAAGTTCTCGATGCATATTGTTTTGCCTTTTTTCGATCGATGACGACAAATTAACTGGCGATTTGACCAAGATCTTTCCTCCTGGAACTGCAATTTTGATCGGTCAGCTTTGAAAATATCTGTGGATCCCTTTTTGGTTTTAGCTCCTGTCATCAATCATTAAAGTAGCTACTTTTGTTAATAATTTAACTTTATTCTTATAACTGTATTAAGAAGTAAATAACAATAAGAATAATAAAACCTTTTTTTTTTAAAAAAAACAAAAAAAAAACGAGCTAAAACATCTAATATATTTAAAAAAAAAAAAAAATAAGGTGCTTTTCATTATAAGAATGATAATTTGTAAATATGCATAATTGATAAGCATTCTAAGAAAACAGTGCTTGATCACAAGTAAAGAAAAAACCTTCTTGTTTATTTATGAATTTATTTTTTATTTGTTACTCACCAAAGAGAGAGAGAGATAGAAAGGCGCAAAGTATTTACTGGATCACACTTACTTGCATTGGTTGCATAAAAATCTAGAAAATGGTAATATATTTTAACTCACACTCCTTTTTTTTTTACTGTGAAAGGTACAATCACCCTTAAGGAGAGAAAGAATGCCACTTTCAAAAAATCATACGTTTTAAACTTTTTTATATATTCTCGCTTTCTCCCCTTATTTTATTATTTATATTTGAAACTTTTTTTATTATTTTCGGATTAATAACCCTTTTCTTCTTTCTTTTCTCTCTTTTTCTGTCCTTGTGTTGTTTTTTTCTTCAACTCTCTCTCTATCGTTTATCTTACTTTCATTAACATGGATATTCAAAAACTACTCTGTGTAGATTATAAAAAAAATAATCTAAACCAATCACCTTTACCATCGAGGAGAATAGCATCACAAACAAGAAGCAATAACCAACGTAAACCATGGTCGGAGCGTGAAGATCATCTCTTAAAAAAAGGATACTCAAAGGGGCTATCATGGGCCATGATTTCCTCGCTATACTTGCCCGATCGATCTCGGGGATGTTGCTGGGGAAGGTTCAAGACACTTCAAATGAAGTCTTGTAAAAATACCAACAAGCAGGCCTGGTCTGATACCGAAGATCATTTACTAAACTTATCAATCAAAAAGCATGAAGGCTTGTTTAAAAAGGCATGGAGTTTGGTGGCCCAGGAATTAAACACGCGTGATTGGAAGGAGTGCCAGATTCGATATACTCGCATGCCCTCTCCATTACGAAGATATAGAGCACTTATGGATTAAGCTATCTTCTATATTCAAACAAAAAGAACAGGTTGATCTCGTTTTTTTTTCTTTCTTTAATGTCTATTGCCATTTTCTTTATTTGTATTTCCTTTCACTTTATTATATGTAACTGCCTTTTTTTTTTTTATCATATATTATGCATTACATTTCAATGCATTTATTTTCTATGTAAAAATATGTATATGTATATTATCATTTCTATTTGTTTGTTTTTTTTTGATGGATGACATATGCTTGCATATTGTTTTTCATATATTACTATTATTGTAATGTTTTTTATTTTATGATTTACTGACTAGTAAAAACAAATAAAAATGATGAATATAAGCACCCTATATATTTTTGATAATCAATACAATGCAATGCAATTTATTAAAATACATTTGAATATATTTGGTAATTTATAAATCTCAAGTTATTATCATTTTATTGAGAGAGACAACAACAGGGTATTTTTTTTTTGTCTTGATTCCGGGAATTCTTCATCATGAGATTGGTTAGCCACATGTTTCTAAAGAGAGAAAGAGAGAGAGAGAGAGAGAGAGAGAGAGATAATAATACCATTCGTCAAGTTAAAAAAAAAAGCCAAAGCTTTTCTAGATTTTATTCTTTAAATGACGGACTATTCTATTTAATCTTGGTAGTAAATAAATAAACAAATGATTTTCTGATGATATTTTGAATGTAACAAAGAAAATAGACCCCCTTATTTTCTGATTTTAGACAATTTCTTTCCAGTGACGCCACGCAAGCATAGATTCAACTTTGTCATTTTGATGTAGACGAAGGAAGATTTCCATCAAGATATCGTTTGGTAAAGTTGTCATTGAATACAGAAAGTGAAAAGATGAAAATAAACGAAAGAAAAAAAAGAACTAAGTGGCCAATTTATATCTCATTTGAGTGGCGTTGATAGCTATCCCTTATTTAGAACACTTGACTCTTCTTCAATAAACTTTAAGCTTACATAATAGTCTATAATGTCTTTTGAGAAGAGGCAAAATGAATTTATCACTTTATTTAGTATATAATTTTTTTATAGTCAGATTAACATATTATGACTGAATTGCACTTTAAGATGAAAAAAGGTGGGTCATTTGTTTTGTTTTCAGTCGATAATTTGAATGACACAGGAAATATGCATTGTCGGTCACTAGCGTATTGTCCGTAGATGTATTCCCATTTTTTGTATGTGTACCAGCGTTTTCTGTTGTTACAAACTGTTAATAATGCTTGTTCCTCTTTTGCAAAATAAACGGTAAGAGTAAACTTGACAAGATCCAGGCTCCCCAAATCAAAAATATTACTATCCATAATGCAGTGCTTTAATTTTAAAGTGGATAATTTTGGACAATACTGGGCGATAAAGGTGTCTATTTTTACAGGTAACCGAGCCCATTTCAAAGATAGCTTTTCAACAGGATAGATATTAGTACTCTTTGGATCAAAGTTAAGGTGGAAGTTATGAAATGACAAGCTTCGAAGCAATGATGGTAAATTGTTCAAGATCTGCTCCACTTTAAAATATAGGCTTTTGCGAGCAAAAGATATCAACTTGAATTTTCGAAGTTTTTCAAACTTTTTTAACCAGAAGAATCCTGCAAAGTGCACCTCTTTTGTAATTTTAAGCTTTAGTGTATGAATATGGTGGGCTTGGTGCATATCCGTTATTGTCAGGAGGGAGGTGAGTGAATCAATGGAGACCCTTAGATAGCTGATTTGGCATTTACTCTGATCCAGTATTTTGAAGAAATCACCGCTCAATTCAAATGTATCAATAGTTAATTTTGTCAACTTTGTACCTAGATTATGAAACAAAGGCATATATCCAATGTTATATAGCCTTGTTATACCCTCGTCTGTCTTCATAATCCTGTTGCATCTAGATGTTAATACTGATAGATTTGGGTACTTTTTATCAACATATTTCAGTAGATTTATATTCATTTCGACGCCATCCTTTTCAACCGAGCTGAAAGCGAATGCACACTCGGTTACTAAAACTGCAGGTTCGATACTGTCTATATTCCATCCAGAGTCATCAAGTGTTCCTTTGTTGATTTTAAGTGATCCAAGTCGAGGTAGGTTCTCATGCAATTTTTCGATACCATTGAAATTAGTATTAAAAGAAGTCAAAACCAAGGTTTTCAAAAAAGGTGTATTTTTAAAAAGCTCTGGACTTTTTTCTTGGAAATCCATTGTGAGTATTGTCAAGTTGGAGCATTGGCTGGATAAAAGCAAATTACAACTTGGTCCTTTTGATGAATGGTCTATTATTTTTTTGATGCTTTCCTTCCACAGATACTCTTCCCCGCTCTCAAGAAGAGATGTCACGTTCTCGGAGGTGAGACAATACAGTATCTTTATGTTTGTTAACAAAAGGAGCAGCGTGGTTACATCTGTGTTTTTATCAATGAAACCGATAATCAACCTCTCTACTTTGTTTGCTATACTGGGCTTTTTCTTTATTTTTTCAACAATCAGCTCCAAAACATCGTTTGAATTTATTATCAACGTGTGGAATAGTGCATACCGCTCTATTATATCTTTCCATCGGCGACATACAAGCATACATTGAACTTTATCCCGTGAGTGTAGGTAGAAGAAGATCTCTTGAAAGAGTTCGATTGGCAATGTGGTCATTAGGTGGATGAAGAAGAAGTTCAAGAAAAAGGAAAAAATGATTGTGGCTCAACTTTATTATTACTTTATGTGAGTGACTGTACAATCAATATCATATTTAGAATTTTTCACAAGAGATAAAGATCATTTCATGTAGCACCAAATAGAATGTGTTGCAATAATCAATGGTAAATACAGTCAGTTGCATAAGTCGTTCAAGGAGTGAAATTTGTGTTACGATACAAAAAAATATAAGTCGCTGGTTGGATGGAATTTTAGTCGCTCTTGGTGATAAATTAGGTTGACTCAGCAGATGAGCCCAAGTCGCAATGCGTAAAAATAAATAAGTCGCTTCTCTTTCTGATTTATCATCATATGAGCTCTCAATTTCTGTATGAAGACGGTCAAGGCAATATTCAAAAAAAAAAGTGGTTTAAAACAAGGGTTTATTGCAAGTATTTTTGGACTCCGTGTTGCTGACGTAATCCCTGACCTTTGTTTTTTCCGAAAGCTTGCAGTGGCATCCTTTTCCTTTTCCTTTTGTTTATTTTATTGATTGACACGCCTTGTAGCTGCAGATACCTATTCCAAACGCCTCCCGGTTGGTGCCTAGTTTTTAACTAGGTAAAGAAGGGGATTTCCTCGACTTCCTGGGCGTGGGGTGATTCCTGCAACCAAACTCTTCTTGGTAGGAAAGGTATGATGGCTGATTGTCAAGCACTTTGTCATCGTGTCATATCTGAGTCTGACTGCATTACCGTGCCTATTATGCATTTTCGAAAAACTGGCTACAAGCAATCACACAAGCTCTGGTCAAATCTGTGTCCGATGCACTCCATGTCTTATCACCTTACCACTCAAATTTTAAAATATATTAGCTGTGGAAAATTAAGGATTAATCTTCACTGAAATAAAAAAGTCGATTTAATTCCTTTTCAAGATCTTTATTTTTGTTTCTCGTTTTTTATGAAGAAAATGTAGGTCTATTTATATTAATTTTGGATGAGAGAATTATAACTATTGTTTGTTTTGACATAGTTAATTGATGGGATGGATACCATAAGGTTACACCAATCTACATGCGAGGTGGTTGCTTATCATATTATATTTGGTATATACAGAAGGCTTAGTATTCACAGTCAAGTTTAACTTGATCAATTATATAATAGAACTTGTACTACTTGATGGAACTTGACTGTTTTGAGGCTGGGCTTCAGTCATTTCATGATCTTCTTTTCTAACACTATCCAATAATCTTGTAAAATTATCATGGGAGTAAGTGTTCCAATGTTCATGAGGTTTTTTATTTTTTGCAGGTTTTCTATCCAAAAATCTTGAAATAACCCCTGCTTCATAACCTGCTTTAGGTTCTGCGTCCGATTTCACGCCTCTTTCCAAGCTAGTAGTTTCTTGACACTTCTTTCTTAGGTCTTCCAGATCTCCATTGTCTCTTATGCAACCTCTTATTTTGTTGCAAAGACGATATTCGATTTCTTTTTCAAACGACTCCATTAATTGTTTGTCATTGGATGCTCTGGTCTCTGCTCTTTTTGAAGAGCTTGGTTCACCTATTTATTGTAAATATATTAATAAAATCATCCTAAAATAAAATGTTGTCAACTCACCAGAACTATCATCATCTCGAGCTCTTTTCTGACCCTGTGGTCTCCAATAGGGGTAGGGTTAACTTCTATATGATCGCCCTTAAACTTTTGCCTTTGCTTCTTCTTTTTGTGCATAGTCTAATTGTGTTAAAAATAGGTGAGTTGTAAAGAAGAAGAAATAAAATAAAAAGAAAAAGAAATAAAAGGGAAAGTGTGATGCAAGTTTTTTTTTCTTTGTATTATATAAAGTGGAAAATTGAATCTTCAGAAACACGAAATTAAAAACGGTAAATGATTAATTTTAAATTCCTCATCAAAGGCTATATACTTGGATGTTCGCAAATCCATTTGCTTTAAACGCATACGTCATTCAAATTCACTAATGAATAGAGAATCACCAGTGGTACTATATTGAAAATTGTATTTTACATTTAAAAAGTTGATATTCTTCGAATATTCCAGTGTCCTAATTAAGAAATAGCATAGTATTGCTCTTTTAAAGTGTTTCTCTACAGATAAGGGAAATTAACTTGGTGGCTTCTTTTGTTTTGTTTTGTCATATTTATTTATATATTAGTTGTATTGTAATTATTATGTCAAAACTACATCTTGGTTCCCTCCTTCCCCCTTTTTTTTTTTTCTCACTCTACATGATGGTGCAATCATCCTGTGCACCCTTCTTCTCCGATTTTCTCTCTGCAGGCTTTCCTTGCAATCTCTGAATTGCTCTCTTATCACCATGTTGAGCAGCCTTCTTATACCATTCCATAGCCTCTGTTGGATTCTTCTGAATACCAATACCAACTTCTGTAAAATAACCCACAGCATACTCAGCCTTTGGTAATTCCTTCTCTGCGGCTCTTCTTGCCCACAGGTAGGCATCCTGATCTGACTGAGGCAAGACCTGAGGAGAACCAACCAAGTACCAAGCCGTCAATGCAAAGCAGGCCTCACGATGACCCTGCTGAGCAGCAATAGTATAGAAATGAATCGACATGGCAGGGTCTGGTGTGCATTCCAATTTACCATACTCGTAACACTCACCTAATCGAAAGGCAGAAGGTGCATAGCCTAGCTCTGCTGCTTGAACATACAGTGATACAGCATAGGCCAAATCGACAAAGACGACGTTTTGGATACCACGCTCGTGTAATATCGCCAATTCATGTAACGCATGGGGATATTCACCAGTCGATGCCTCTGCTGATCTCTTTAACCATTTGACACCATCGCGTGGGTTTTTTGATAATCCTAATTCGCCATTTACGTCTGCCACTCCCAATCTATACATTGCTCCAGGGTGATTTAATGTAGCTGCTTTTCTATTTATAGATTTTTGGATAAATTTAATATAAATGTGCTAAAAAAAAACATCATTAAAACCTTACTTGTAAAACTGAACTGCTTTTGAATAATCTTTTCGACAACCTAAACCATCTTCATAGCACTTTGCAGCACTAATGGAAATGACATTCATTCAATATATTTCTCTAATATTATTATTATCATAAATCCTACCGATAAGCGGCATCAGCATGGTGATGCTTTGTAGCCTGTACGAACAATGGGAAAGCTTTATCAAACTCATTTTTACCCTTTTTACTGAGCACACCAGAAGCGTAAAGGTTACCCAAATAATACTGAGATTCAGCGTGACCTCGTGCTGCTAGCTGTTTCAAGAGTTTTTCAGCCTCTGCCAAGTACTCTACTCGAGTAGGATCGTCCTCCTGGATCGGTTTTGCGGCTTCCACCATAAAAATGGCAAAATCACATTGAATATCGGGGCTATTCGTCTTTTTGGCATTTTCTCGATACATATTGATTGTTTGTGTATACGAAAGTAGCGCAGCCTTGTTACCTGGCTTGAGATGAGAATGATTCAAAAGTTGATCACCGCTCATGGACAGATTTATCACTGAGCTGGTGCGGGTACCTGGTGGCGTCTTTGATGTCTCGATCGAGGGAAGTGGACTCGATTGACGATGCATCGATAAGGAAGGGGCTGAATTATTGGAAGCATTGTATTGGAATCCTTGTTGATTATCGTTGGTCATGTTGCTATTATTGTAATTCTGGAATGATCCAACCTCAAGATGCTTGGGTGGAGCGGGTGGTGGTGCTCCAGGAGCAACAAACTGTTGCTGTGGTGGTGGTAGTTGTTGTTCTTGTTGCTGCGGATAGGCCATATTAATTAGACAAACTAAATATATATATATATTACTCCTCCAATTTATTATGTATTATTTGATATTAAAAAAGATCTAAAGAAATGAAACAACAAAGAAGAGCGACAAAAGATAAGAGGAAAAGAGAGATAGAAAGGAAAAAGGAAGCGGGACTGGTAACGGTCGGGGTAAAAGCTTTACAGTATAAATGGATAAAAACAGTGTACTACAACGAGATTCAACCTTTCTTGTGCCTTTTTTTTTTTCAAATGACCAAAAATAGAACTCTGTTATATATTTATTCACTTCTGTTTTCTAATTATTTGCCATGTTTAAACTCTCAATTATTTTTTCTATATAAAAATAGCAGGCTCATTGCACTTTTCCTTTCATTCTCGATGATTATCGATGATTATCGATGATTACCACTATTTTCTTTTAAAAAGACTAACAATACTTATATCTGAATATAAACTTCCAAATGTGGTAATAATGAATTATGCTAAATCTATATTAAAGACATGGCTTCTCATTCTATAATAAGAGACCTTTAAAGAAAAGAAAAGAAAGAGAGAGAGAGAGAGAGAGAGAGTAAAAACCATACACACAAAAATATAAATATATCCACCATACTATTTATATATTTGTGCTTCCTTGTATTCCCTTGATTCTCTTATTCTTGTGTTCGTGCGATATGTTAATTTGTCCCGCTTACTTCATCATAAAAATTAACAACGTGGCAACACTGAGATTGGATTTCGAGGATTTTCGGATAAATTAATTCTCCTACCAATCATTATCACTTTAATACTTTAAATACTTGCCATCTTTTCTTGTCAATAGCTGCTATTCTCAATATACAAAAGATAAACATAAGAAACATGTTTTGCTTCAATACTTAGATGTAAATAAAAAAGTAGAGAGAAATAGAACGCCTCATTCTTTGATGAGACTGTTTTTTTTAGTAAACCTGTAAAAAACAAGTCTTACATCTAATGATCTCTTTTATGGAAAAGCGTGAATACATTTGTCGGCTTTCGGAAAATTATCATTTCAGACTCTTTAAACATTATCATGCAACCTGATTTGTGATAGTATGATAAAAAAAAATCCCCCCACAGAGGGACTCTACAAATGCAGATACACATATATATTAAACAGAAACAAGTGACCTATAATTAAGATTTAATCATCCAAGCTCGTTCTTATATTTGTAATCAGTGATCGGAGATGAACACTTATACACGCTCATTCTGATTTTGTAAGCTGAATCTCACTTTTTGTATATTTATTTTTTCCAGAAGTATTATGAGTTCTAACGTACACCCGTTATTTCCATTTTTATCATGTGTTACTCCAATAGAGATGAGTTTGGATGAGTTGAATCAAGGAATCACTATTCACCCGCAAATTATAGTATAGTTTTTGATGATGGATCTCGTCATTCTATTTTTATTACGTGGGACCTGAGTTTTTTTTCTTTTTCTTTTTTTTTCTTTGTTTATTTTAGCTCATTGATGCACTTTTAGATTAATCATTTTATCAAAGAAACCATTGAGATCAAAGACATCTTGGAGTAATATATATAGAAAAAAAAAGAAAAACAAAAATAAACATTGTGGATGATCAAACATTTTGCATTTCGATCCGCTCCCCCTCTCTCTTTCTTGTTTTTCCTCTACTTTTAAATATCAACTTTTTATCCTTTTTGTCTCAGCCTGGATTTCTATATAAATCCGAACTTATCCGATTTAAACCTTTTGACTTTTTGATCTCTCTCTTTTCTCTCCATTTTCTTCTCTTTCTTTTTTTTTTTTAAAAAAAAAACTTAATCCATATCCTACCTTTTTCATCATTTTATATTAAACAAATAATCAAGTATTTTTTACAATTAACTTTAGAATAAGAACAAAAAAAAAAAGGATGACCATCGACTCGTTATCTTATGTAAAGGCAACAACAACGCCAGTTGTAAAAAACCATCATCACAGCTCCGGTCATCCTCTTTCTCCACCACCAGATCTCCTAAGAGATAACGAGGAGGAGGAGGAGGAGGAAGAAGAAAACGATGCAGATTCTCTGTCAACACCATCACTGATATCCTCATCATCACCAATACAACAGCCTACTTACTTTAACCGTATTCATAGTAGAAAATCTGTACCTCACAAATCACCATCTATCAATGAACTGTTTCAAATACCCATGCATAATAAAAGCGTAGTTTTTCAATTAGACACTACAAATAATTTAACAAATGACTGCAAGGTCATTAGTGGTCAATCCCTATTATCATCACTTCGCAAACAAATGGTATATGCGCGTCTCCAAAACCAGCATCACCCTATTATCCGAAAACGTATATCATTGCCTAGTCTTGTAGAAATTCCAATATCATCCTCGCGTCTTGCTCATAACAAAAACCGTCGCCGTCGTAGTACAAACAGTCTTGGCAGTACTGATCGAATAGTAAAACATTCAGGTCGCCCATCTCGAAAAAAGGGCCCTTGCCAAGCTTGCCAGGAGGCTTCAGATGGTTGTATGAGAAAAGCTTTTAACTGGCCTTTCCCTACAAGTCAGATATTTAATGATAAGGGAAAACCTTTTGTTTACCTCTGTAATAAGTGTGGACTACGGTAAGATTTGGATTGATATATATATATATATATATATATATATATATATATAAATTATTATTTTGTATTTTTAAACCTTTATTTGTTTATTTATATATAGATATAACAAAAGCGGTGGTGCAGTTTGCCGCCACTGTCGATGGGTTATTTGTAAAGAAGAAAAGCGAAAGGCACTCCACCATATTGATTTTATGCTACACAATCGTCCTGCTGATGCCATCATTGACCCCGAAGAGGATATCGAGAAATTTGTTTGTAACCCAAAATATTGGAAATGTGGTAAACCATGGAAAGTAGGTTGGGTCCTCACAACTACTGCTGAAGAAGATGATGATACTTTATCGTCTGTTACATCAAACTAAAACAAATAAAAAAAAAATCCGAGAGAGAGAGAGAGAAAGAGAGAGAGAAAGATGATTCCTATAAAAAAATACACATTTCCCTTTTCTTACCCCCCCTCCTCCCCCTCTTTGTTTTATCTTCTCATGTACATAAAGACGAAAAATAAGGTTACATAATGAAAAGTCTTTCTTCCAGCCAAATGAAAATGACACAGTCTCTGTATGTAAAAGAAAAACTGAGAACTACGAACTACGAAGTACGAAGTACGAACTACGAACTACGAACTACGAACTTAAATTGTTTTGCCGAAATATATATGAATATGCTGTTCATCTACTCTTTGAACATGAAGCAAAAGGAATTGTATTAGTTGAAAAAAAAAAAAAACTCTTTTTCATGATAAGCTCGCATCTGTGAATTGGATTACATTATTTTTAATTATGTTTACATCTCGCTGATGGTCTGTTTTTGATCAGATCCGCACAAAATTAAAATAAGCACACAGCTCGAAATTTGATAATCAATGTTTTACCTTAAACATCAAAATGGGCAAATTGAAAATTCATCACCTGATTGAGAGCTATTGAGATTAGATTCCTTATTTTTATATCAAAAAAGAGTCTCATTCTAGTGAGTCTATGTGTATTTTTCTTTACAATCATAGAGAAAAAAATATTATTTGCATTCATCTGAACGGCATCCTGTAAAAGCATGGTAAATTGTTACTTTAATATGAAATTATCATCTTCATCCTAAGTTCATGTTCCTAAAAAGGTGTGCCCTGATTAAGCCATTCTATCTGTTTTTTTTTTAAATAAATACAGATTGATCTAATGACTTCACAGATCAATTAAGGTGACAATACTTTCACTGATTATAAAATTTAAATCAAACTTCTATCAGATTGATATCATATCAGATAGCCTAATTAAAATAAACACTGTCCCTATCTCCATTGAATCAGTAACCAAGCTCTATCAACACCATCTTTACATGACTCATATTTTTATTGACGAGAACAGCATGCTTGTTTTTTTTTGTTTTTTTACAAGACTTAGATACATTGATATATCATATTAATAGCTTGTATTTTAATTTTGGATGGTTCAGTAGAGAATCCCACTCCTTAATGGTTTAGAAAACTTATAAAGACAGTACTATCACCCTTTCTCCCTCTTTTATTCTCAAATCTAGAATAATGCGAGTATATTCTCATTTGTCCATGTCTTATTTGAATACTAACAAGTTATAACCAATACACTTTGTAAAGAATGATGTTCTATCAAATACACTTTGTAATCAAATGAATCCAGCTAGTCGAAAGGACATACTTTCGGTTCTTCCTGTTTTAACATATTGAACATCATTCTTTACAAAATGCAACCTTTGTTTATTTATATTTTCAAATCATTGGTAACACAAGAAAATGAACTATTTTAATTTTGTGATTTTTGCTTAGAAATAATGATGATCTGCAACATAAAATTCTATTTTTTAGCCTTTTTTTTTACTGTAAATGAGCACATGGCGAATGTTTTGGTGTTCATAGGCTTAGGAGGTAATATGATTTGTTTGTTTTAAATCAATAAACTATTAATACCAAGGGCTGGTATAGGTTGTCTTTCAAGTACATTGTTCTTCATATAAAAGTTTCTTAGGAACCATACAAGCTAATTAGATGGACATTATACATATAATATATTAACTTATAGTAAACTCTGGAAAGATAATTCCAAGAGTTGCTTAATAAATTTATATCGATGCATATTGAATCATGGATTCATCATTAGATATGCTTATTCTCTAAAAAAAAAAGGAGATACATCTCTCCCCGTTTTTTCTATTCGATGACATTATTGACTTATTATTAATAAAGTATATCTGCTTGTAGTTCTACGCATACTCACTCTGTGCTTGTGTATATTTTTCTATTATCATATAATATTAAAGACAGATAGAGACAGAGAAAAGGATTTGTAAGAAGAAAAAACTGTATGAAATCATTTGTTTAATAGAATGGTTTTCTTCTACATCATCGATTAGTAATAATCACTCTTTATCTTTTGCTTTATTTAGACCAAAATAATAGTTTATTAAAAGTACTCTAAATTTAAAACACAAAACACTACCTCATTTAACGAATATCAATACAATATTCGTTAAATGGATTTAAGACATATTATTCTACCTATACAGTACCACAGCCATTAATTATTCTGCTACTATATAAGTGAGTTATAATGGCATATTTTTTTTCTAAAAAAAACGTTTCAATAGATCATGTTAAGAGACAGTATTAAGGCGTATAAACAAACCATCTCGAGTAGATCAGCTGACACGTTGCGATACCTGATTAATGCAAAACTATCATTGTTTTGGTACAACACTACGAAAAAGATCATGTCAGAAAACATGAAAATCATATTCATTACCTTATTTTTTCCCCACATTTTAAATAAAAAACACCATACCTTATTACTTGGCTCTCCTCATCTAAAAATGATACGAAACCCAAGTGATCCGTAATGTTTCCATACAACAAATGTTCAATATGTGTCGGATCGAAAAGAATAAAACAATTCTTCCAAGTTACACAAAAACATATGCAATCAGCAATTTTTTGTTTTTCTTCTTCTCTTCTACAAAGCAAAAGGTATCATAACAATTATACACGTTCAATAAAGGCTTATCAAAAAAAGAAGAGCGAAGTGACATAAACAACATTAGTTTCTGTGTTTGCGACGATCATATTACAAATACCTTGGGCTCAGGAGTAATATTATTACAAACTTTGTTTATAATGATAGACTTTTTGTGACGAAAATAAAAGCGGAGTTTAATTGTTAAATTCGTAAAAGGAGAGCCCAATGTTCGCATTATTTTTACTTCTCTTGTTATTATTTATTTTTTCGTCTTTTTCAAAAATATTCAATATTACTCAACCCTTTTCTCATTAACTCCTACTTTTATTCTCATTTATTTGACAATTTCTATCAATTATTTGAAATCTTTTCTCATTTTCTTAAAAAAAAACAGTATGACTGATTATACTTTTCTTTGGCCTAATAAAGAACAAGTGTATAAATTATGGGATCGTAAGTTCTTATATTTAAATTTATTTTCTTTTCCATTCTTTTTTTTGTTTATCTCTATGCTCCACTTTTTCTCTTTTCGTTGTTGGTCTTTATTATTCTGTATGCAGGATCTAGTCGTATAACTTTTTTTTGTCTGTTTTATAAAGAAATATCAAATTCTGGGATTCTATTTTCAAATCAGAAAGATAATTTGCGATGGCAAAATTTATGTTGGCGTTGTTGGCATATGCAGCGATCCACCTTGCAATACATTTATACACCTAAATTTTATCTCGATGGTGACGATCTTGAAAGCGACTGCTACTTGAAAGATGAATATAATAATAGTATGGAGTGTCGCAGTGATAGTGTGGAGAGTGACACAATTATCCGATTTGAAAAAAAGGAAAATAGGCAACCCTGCATCCAGCCTGTTTCACTACTTTCACAAATGTTGAAAAGTGATATGAAACAACCACTACGACGTTGTCCAACACGCTACAATGACTTGAGCCGATGGTTTTCAAAGCAACAGCTTGTATCATAATCACGCTAATAAATGAGATAGGCTCATTTATATATATTTCTTTTCGGGTATTACATGTGCATACCTGATTATTATTTTACATACAACTTTATTTCATTCCATATCTTTGTAAGTAAACTTATCCAGAATATAAAGAAAGAATACAATCTCCTTTTTTCTTCTCCATTGTAACAATAGAATGTGTCTCTGCTTTTTTTTTTTCTCTTTTTTATTTATTTATTTGAATATTATAAGTAAACAGTATATTTAGTGATTATCTTTTTCTATATCTCTATATAGAACTTCTTTTTTAAAAAAAATAAAATAGGTAGTGTTGGTAGTAAATTGTAGGGTTTGTCTTTTTAAGTACATGCGTCAAGTAAACAACAACAGAGCATACCAGCCATACTATTTAAACCCATATAAATTTAGAAAAAAAAAGTTTATTTAAACCACACCCGTAAATAGCACTTACCATGCGGTACAACAATCACTATCATCTTGCTTTTGAGGTTGTTGAACAATTACAGTTTGTGGTGCGGGACTATTAAAAAATATAAACAAAAGGGAGTGGAAAGAAAGTGAGTATTTTTTGTTTATAGATGTCATTCATACCCCCATATTCTCAAGATTTTATTTCTATATAATAATACTTACGATGGTTGATAATAACCACCGTTTGGTGGGGGAGGGGCGTAATATTGACCATTTTGTGGAGGAGGATTGTAATAACCGTTATTTTGTGGTGGAGGAGCGTAATATTGGCCGTTTTGAGGGGGTTGCTGATAGGACATTGTTTGTGTATCTATTTTGTGAAATAAAGAAAGAAAAGAAAGAAGAGAATATACAAAATTTAGTTTCTTTTGTATTAAAGCATGTGGCAATAATTTTTATGAAGGAGATATAAAAAAAGCTTTTTTTTTAAAGAGGAGTATTAAAATTTGAGAGAACTCCCTTTTATAACTACCAATCAGTCACACTCACTGCTACATCTCTCACTTTAATTTTTATATTAATAGAATATGCCTTTTTATTTTTATAATTTTTGGTGCAGTCGTAAAACAATAACAATACAATAGACACAATGAACATATTAAATAAACAATGATTGATATCATAAATAACAAAAGACATTATTCACAAGTATTACTATAGAGCAATTGAATAAATGTGGAGAGAGTAACAAAGATGTCAGTGGGGAGTGGTATGCTGAGTGAGGAGTAATAGAGAGCGCGAAGGGGTGGGGGAAACTAAGATGCTAATTTGTTTCGTTTATGTATGTTTTGCATGTATAAATATTGACGGCGGAGCCGTCTACTCCGATTTATCAGTGCTTAGCATGATATTTCACTTTTTTGAATAGCATGTCATTGTAATCATTTGTATGTGTGATATTATCAATTGCAATATAAATGTATACTAGATGTCCAATATCCCTTATTATAAATAAAACTGCCTTGAAGTAGAAAAGCATAATTAGATTTTATCTCGGGGTTCATCAATATGACATAAACAGGGACGAGAATCCGGCTGCTCCAATCATAGTCTATTGTTTAAATATATATATAGATAGAAGTAGAGCAAAACAATGCCAAGATTGATTCCAAAAAGAAAAGTGCTGAGATAAGAAATTCTTATCCTATAAAATATTCATTCTGGTTGCTCCTATGGTCCTCTGTTTATTAACAATCAGTCTATCCCCAAGTGAAAATATACAGGTTTAAAAGGAGAATTCAACATGATAAAATAAAATGTTGGAAAGAAAATTCAGTACAATGCACTATGAGTGTATCTAATAAATATGTTCTTCATTAATGAAAAGTATGAACATACAACTGAAACAATGAGTTCCGTGCTTATCTTTGGTTTTAATAAAATAACAACATGTGTGAAAAAGGGCCCACTTTGGTATTAGCTAATCCTCCTGAGCGCCACAACCACCACTCTATTTCTTGAGAATATAAATGGTTGGTTTTACTTTGGTTTGGTTTTTCTTTTTAGAGTAAAAATAGAAACCCCAATTTCCATCAAGATCTTCAAAGCAGCTATATTAAATTATGAATCATTTTGATTTCCGATGCTTTGGGATTCATCAAATAAAATCACTGCTAGTACAGAAGAATACGTTTTAAAAGGAAGTTTAAACTTGATTAAACTTGAATGTTGGGAACTAACATATCTATCCATTTCTAAATTCATGTCTAGCTCGAAAAAAAAAAAAAAAAAAAAACTTAGGGATTTATCACCATGAGGAATGAACAGATTTGATTCGTTAAGGAGACAAGTAGACAATGAAAATCATGCAAAAAATTAACTGGAGTAAAAAAGAAAGTTCTTCACCACATTACTATAAACTATCTTCAAGATGCTTTAAAAACAGCTATTTATAGTCTTGAAGCTTTGATTGTTTCCCCACATACACTGGGATGGATTCGCTCAAGCGTCGTCACACCAAAGTAATAAATCTGAAGTATAGTTTCATATTTAGCAATAAATATATACATTTATTTAAATAGGGGTCTCTTTTAACACTAACTTTCTTATAATCACTTTGAAAAATCCTACATTCACTCTTAGATATGAGTAAAACGTATTATGTTACTCATGCTTACGTAGATCATATAAAACACAAATTTTATAATGTTATCTTTCAATATAAAGTATTCCAAGTTGCCATTATTCTGAATATAAACTCAAAATATCTTGAATTAACTCCGTACTGAAGGCCGATAGCAACTTTTATGACACTGAATTTTGATAACCATGCGAATAATTCTTTACCGTAATGTGTGCAAACAAATTTCTATTGTTCGGTCAAGCATAGACTCCAGAGAATCAAGTGCCGATGAAGCATTGTTAAGGATTTCATTCATATTGAGAGTTTCTGAAAAACCTATCTACAGTGTGACTCATGTGGTAGCCAAGCTACTCAAAACAACTGAAAATGATGTCTTTGCTACTAATCTTAAGCTAAGAAAAAAAGGTACTCAAAAAAACTTTGGTAGCTTTTATTTTTAATAGCTACTAAATAATAAAAAGAAGAGCAAATAATTCATTGCTTTGTATTGTTAATGAAAACGACAAAATACCACTTTCTTCCCCTTTTAAGGAGAGAAACTTTCATTATCTGTTCTAAATCAGACATGGCCATTACTCATTCCTCTTTATTTACTTTTGATTAATTATCCGCAATTTTCTACTTTGTGTACAACAATAAAACAATCATTCTATAAATAAATAAATAAATAAATAAATAAAGAAACAGACATCTCATCTTGCTTATACGAAACTTTAATGATGCTATTAGTTTATTTAATAATTTACATTTCCAATAATGATTTTTTAATTTCTGTTTCCCAAAAGAGGTTGGGTTTCAGCATGGCTTGCTGCTTCAGGAGAAGTAGATAAAACGGTGCTCTCTTGCACCGCGCCATAAATTGGCTTTAAATGAGGTTCAACGACCTTCTTGGATTCACCTTTTCCTTTGAGTGAATTGAGGGAGTTTTCACGGTGAGGACGCTTGTGTGCTGCAGCAGAGAGTAAGCGAGTCAAACGACTGTCTCTTCTGTTTGCAATTTGGCGACGCACAACTCTAATCTTATTATGGACTAAAATAGATACACAAAGAGTTACTCACTTACTCCTTTCCAATCAACTATTCTCTCTCTCTTACCGTCAACATAAACATCAGTTTCATCAATGATTTCTTCGCCAATCAACTCCTCGATAACATCTTCCAAAGTTATAACACCCAAACCACCGGATTGTCCCCCAGGGTCTTTGGACACCAAAGCCATGTGACCTAAAATTATTTGTTTTTTTTTTAAATTAGGTCATCATTAATAAAGTTTAATTACTATTAAATAAGAATTACATCACACTTACTTTTGCCTTCCTGGAAAAAGTTTAAAATATCAAGACAACTAGTATCAGGGCCAGTCTCTGGAAGAGTGCTAATGGAAAGTTCTCTAACAGGATGGGCGTCTTCAGGATCATAAGTAATCAACTTCTTTGTAAGCAACATGCCAACGAAAGAGTTCTTATCGCCCGGTGCATGGACTGGAATACGAGAATAACCAGCAGTAAGAATCTAAACATAGAGATAAGTGGTCTATTACATATTTATATTTGAAGATGTATAATATACCTTATCCACAAGTTCTTCATTTACAATATCATCAGTAGAGAGAGTAAACACATCAGCCATTGGTGTCATGATTTGAGACACTGGCTTTGATCTCAAGTCAAGAACAGCACCAATAATAGTTACTTCATCTTCAGTAAGAGCATCAACATCAGAAGGATTGACAGCTTGATGAAGTGATACTAATGATTTAAGACCAGCCTTTTTGTAGATAGTTCCGTGAGACTCGCCAAGGAAATAATCCAAAAGCAAAGCAGTAGGATATGCAATAGGATACATAAAATACATCAAAGCCAATACAAGACTAAATAGAGCGAGTCTGTTAGTATTTATAACCCTTGTTGATCTATGATGATGGTCTCTTACCCAGATGTCTTTGCACCAATAGCCAAACCATAGCGTACACAAATGGCTATTTATTCCAATAATAAAATCATCAATACACATATTCTACCTTTTATATATATATTAACCTACATTGAGGAATAACTCTACACAACAAATGATACTATAATTAGCTACACAAATTCACTATACAATAAAACAAAAAAAAAAAGCACTTACTCTCCAAAAATAACAATTAAAACTGTAGAAATAACCACAGCTTTCCAGCCACCACCCAAAACACCGTCAAGGATAATAGGCAATGTTTCGTTTACAATGACATTTGATAACAAAAGTGTCACGAGCACCCAGTGCTTTCCTCTGTCAAGCAATTTCAATACCTTTGTGGCATTGACCTTTTCTGTCTCAGTACCTGTCTCAATGAGCACATGGAGATTGGTTTCGTCCATGCCCATAAGACCCAATGTCAAACCTAGTAGATCCAGTTAAATATATATTTATATAAAGAATACTTTTTTATATATTAATAGTGTTATTACCTGCGAAAACACCACCGATAAGTACGAGTGCAAAGATCACAATGAGTTTTTCGTAGAATTCAGCAGAGCCAAAGTCGATCTCTGGCTCAGCTTCTTCAACAGCACTTGAAGTAAGTGGGTGGCCATAAATGCTTGTTAAACATGAAAGGGTGGCAAGTAGTATGGTTCTTACTGAGCTCAATTGACTTCGATATAAATTAGGCATGAAACAGTAAAGAAGCAAGAAACAAATAAAGAAAAAAAAAAAAGAAAAGTAGAAGTAATAAAGAGTGTAATTTAGAACCCGCTTTTTGAACAGTTTCTGGATAATAGGAAGTTGAAAAAACTCTTTCCCCTTTTTTAAAAAAAGCTAAAAAAAATATTTAGTTCCGCTTGTGTTAGCTTTTCCTTTTTAATGGGTGGATGCGAAGTCTTGTCAAACTATTCAATATGCTATCATCCTCGGCATTATTGCATCCAAGCAGATTAGTATCATTACATAACAAACTGTTGTATTTAAACATGGTTAATGAGAAATTGGTTTTATTCTTTTATTTAAAGGTATTGTATTCATGATTACCAATGTCATATGGAATTGCGCAGAAACAAACAGATATATGTCAAACTGTTTTTTTTATATCTTTTTGGAAGACATAATATTACCATTTTTGGTGTTTTTACGTTGGTGAATAGAAGGCTATCATCATTTATATGGAAAAGAACAGCAAGAATGTTTCGACTTCTGTGATAATATACAGAATTTTAATTCATCAATTATATAAATCGTTATCTTGTTTTCGAGAATATCAAGAACAATACGTATTTTATTTGCTTATACATAGTAAATCCATTTTTTATTTTTGAATAAGAAACGTGCATGACTATTTTGGTTTGATCAAGTTCTAAATGTCAAGAACAATAATTATATTTTTATAGAAATTTATAAAAGTTTGGTGCTACACTCATAGTAAAGTATATAGTATCAAGAAATCAAAGGTGTGTACATGCTTACATGTACAATACTTGTTTTTTATCCAATCATATTAACACTTTTAATTGCTGAGAAACTAGTAGAATCTGTTGCTACTTTAAACTGTATGAGAAAACAAAATAGCTTCATGTCATTTCTCTCTATTCTTCCTTCATGACC
The DNA here is from genome assembly GCA_025399235.1 of Backusella circina FSU 941. Taxonomy (NCBI): domain Eukaryota; kingdom Fungi; phylum Mucoromycota; class Mucoromycetes; order Mucorales; family Backusellaceae; genus Backusella; species Backusella circina. The sequence continues at coordinate 97,387 of MU622332.1, read as the reverse complement.
ATCAAAATATCTTGTTTTTACAAGTAACTAAGAAATATAGTTTATATGAATTCCCAACTCATTTTCGATGAAGAAAGTAGAAATGGAATAGACATAAGAGAGTTGGTATATATATAATAATGATTTATAAAAGAAAGTACAAAGTATCTTCTCGTACATTCTAGCACTAAACTAGTAAAATATCCTTGGTTCTGGTCTGGTATACGTATGGCCTTACTGGTATATACCCTCTACTCGTTTATTCTAATATCTACGTTATGTTCCTGTGGTTTCTACTGATGAATCCTTCTAATTCATGGTGTTGACAGCATGTTTACTCACTTTTATTTATTTATGCACTTATTTTTTTTCAGGTAGTTGACATCTTTTCTTTCTCAATTACTATTTTATTATTCATCTTTTATCCATTTTTTGAAATAAATAGCATAGCTATATTTACCTTGTTTTTATTGCATTAAGAATAATATAAAGTGAATTAAGGTTTTCTTTTTAAAAAATTGTTTGTTATTAATATATTTGAGTTTTATTTTATGATGAGAGAAAAAAAATCAATGCAATAAAGTACATTATTAGATTACGTTACCTTTTATTCTTACTTGACATTTGTTCACTTTTATTTAAAAAAAGAAAGAGAAATAGAAAAGTATATGTTGAACTCTTACGGCTACCTAGGTTTTCTTGTTGAATAATTAAAATAAATAAATAAATAAAAACCAAGAAACACGTACCACCTTCTTTCTATTATAATAATGATAATAAAACATTGACTTCTGTGCTGTACTCGTTTACAACATACAAGGTAGGATAACGCCATTATGCAGTTGAAACTATTTTCTTCCTGTTTTCTTTGGTCAATAATTAATGGTCCGAAAACCTCTCTTTCGGAGATGAGTCAGAACGTCACATCTCACTTTTGGACCTACCATGTCCTTTTATTTTATTCCCCCGCTTTTTACAAATTTTCTTCCTCTTTCCTTTTTATATATATTCAACTTTTGTTTTTCATATCATGAGAATTATTGATAAGATTGAAAAGGCCCAAAAAGAAAATACACTTGCATATTCTTTTGAATTCTTTCCACCAAAAACCGAGTTGGTAAAAACCAAGAAATAGAAACCAAAAAAAAATCACCAATGTCAATTTCTAAAAAATAAATAAATAGGGTTTTGCCAACCTTGTTGATCGTTTAGGTCGCATGACCCAACTCGAACCCGATTTTATGTCGTGTACCTGGGGCGCTGGTGGATCCACCCACGAACGTTCACTTGAACTCTGCACCACTGCTGAATCCATGTACGGGTTGACGACATTAATGCATTTGACCTGTACCAATATGGAAAGAGAAAAATTGGACGAAGCGCTTGAGCAAGCCAAGAGTTCAGGCATCCGCAACATCCTCGCCCTTCGCGGTGATCCACCTCGTGGACACGAGTACTGGACACCTATTGACAACCAGTTTAAGCATGCGATTGATCTCGTAAAGTACATTCGACAGAGATACAATGATTACTTTTGTATCGGTGTAGCAGGATACCCAGAGGGTCATATCGACTGTCCCAACATGGAGCAGGATATCACTTACTTGAAGGAAAAGGTCGATGCTGGTGCTGATTTTATCGTCACTCAATTGTTTTATAACCCTGATGCTTGTGTGGACTGGATCAAAAAGTGTCGGGATCGTGGTATTAACGTGCCTATTGTGCCGGGTATCATGCCTATTCAGACATATCAGAGTTTCCGTCGCATGATCAATTTGTGTAATGTCAAAGTACCTAAAAATATAATGGATGATCTTGATCAAATTAAGGTAAAAAAAAAGAAAAAGAAAAAAAAAGAGAAAGGAGAAGCATGGTGTTGATTTTGACATATAGGGCGATGATCAAAGAGTGAAGGATTATGGTGTTGATCTTGCAGTGGAAACTATTAAACGTGTTCATGCTGAGGCTGGTGTGTGTAGTTTCCATATTTCTACATTGAATTTGGAAAGATCAACACGTTTAATTTTAGAAAAATTGAACTTGCATAAGCAAAAGGTAATATTTTACAAGATGATAGTGTATAGAGAAAGGGGGGGGGGCGAGGATAGTCTTATAAAGAAAGGTTGTTTTTAACTATTAATAATATATAGGTTGGTCATCCTGAAATCAAGGTTTCTCCTTGGGCTCCTATTCATGATCCTGCACGTCTTGAAATGTGGGATGAGTTCCCTAACGGTCGTTATGGTGATTCTCGCTCTCCTGGTAAGATTTACATGGACATACAATAAAGTAATATTAAAAAAGGAAAATCTCACTCTCTTTCCTTACCCTAGCTTATGGTGAAAATACATATGGTGCTGGACAGGTTTTGGCGGTAAGTACCTATATGTTGAATTAAATAGATATATATTAAATATAAAGGATCTGTATAGACTTCAGAGGCTATACAAAAATGGGGAAGCCCCGAAAGTGAGCAAGACGTTGCCAATCTATTTGGAAAATACATTAAGGGTGATATTAGCAGTTTACCTTGGTGTGAGGAGATGCTCCAAACAGAGACAGATACCATTCGCCAGCAATTGACGGACATTAATAATAAAGGCTTCTGGACAGTCAGTTCACAACCTGCTGTCAATGGTGCACCTAGTACAGATGAAATTCACGGTTGGGGTCCACAGGGTGGCTATGTTTATCAAAAGGTAAAAAAGGAAATATAGAAAAACTTTTTTGTTATTCAGTATTGATGGATGAAATATTTATTATTGTATAGGCTTTCATTGAATTTTTCGTATCTGATAAACAAATCAAATCTCTATTGAGTCATTTATCGAAGGATAGTTCAATTACCTATTATGCTACTAATCAAAAGGTAAAAAGGGGAAGCACCAATGGTCACAGCAACAATTTCCTGATATTTTTTTTTCTAGGGAGATTTTGCTACTAATGTGTCAGATGCTGACGCTCAAAATGCTGTTACTTGGGGTGTATTCCCTGGTAAAGAGATTATTCAGCCCACCATTATTGAAAAAGCAAGTTTTGATTCGTGGAAAGTAAGAACATGATACACATTATTCAGGTTTTATATGCTAATCCACCATTTGTATATAGGATGAAGCTTTTGGTTTATGGGCTGAATGGGAAGAGCAATATCCTCCTTCTAGCAAGAGCAAGGCTGTTTTGAATGAGATCAAATCAACATACTGGCTTGTGAATGTTGTCCATAATG
>MU622332.1:77524-94157 GCA_025399235.1 Backusella circina FSU 941 | reverse complement strand
TTCTTAGCAATTTAGGTTAAAATAGTATATTTTGAATAGCGGGTGAAAATATATATATTTATTGATATATTATTTATTTAGTTTTTTTATCGATTTTGGTATATAATGTAGAAAAAAAAATTTTCGTTAATACATATGTAAATAATAATTTAAAGTGATGAAATAAAAAGAAAATAAAAAAGCGATATTAATAAAGGGAAAGCACATGCTTACTGGGCCTAAGAAAGATATATGAGTCAACAATTTGTTTTTTTTTTTTACAATATATTTTATGATTTATAATACTTACAGCAGCCTTTTCCTCTTCATAACGCTTCTTATCGGCCTCAGCCTTCTCAGTATAGGGCTAATAAATAGGCATATGTTAAGAGAGATAATCAACGAATATATATAAAAAATATCATTTGCTTTACCTTCTTTTCATTGTCATCCATGGACTTCCACTTTTCACCAAGGATTTTACCAATTTGACCTATAAAAGTTATTTTAGAGAATAAGATCATGATACAGAACATACAAAAAAGAAATCCTTACCAAAGCTGGCATCAGGGTTTTCAGCCTTGACGGTAGCTCTTTGATCTTGGGAGAAGAACATATATGCGGACAAACCACGCTTGGGAGCATTGGGGTCCTTCTTGCTTCTTCTCTTCTTCTTATCTTCTTCAACGATCTTGGTGGTCTTTGTCTTCTTGACGGCAGCTTTAGGCATATCTAATGAGAAAAAGATGTATGTGTGTAAGTTATAGTGGGTTATATAGTAGAGACACTAAGGAAATCATTTTAATTTCCTCCCACTCTGTATTTTTCCCCCTCAAATTTTTTTATTATGATTTTTTTTTTTTTTTTTACTCACTGTGTTAGTAGGCTGTGTAAGAGTGGTTTTTTTGCTGTAGAGCAAAAACAATTGCTTTTTTTTTGTGAGGTGTAATTGTTGCTGAGTGTGTTCAGTGCATTTGAATGATCCAATCACAGGCAATCATCTCACACACCAAGTCCTGTTACCAGTCACTCCCAGTAGCATTTTTTCCATATTGGAAATTTTGCACATATTACATTCTTCTCGGCGTTTTTTACTGGTTAGCTTGGCTCCTCCCTATTTTTTTCTTTTTTTTTTTTTTTTTTTTTTTTTAAAAAAAAAATCAGGCTTGACGCGTTAATACCACGCTCAGCCAAGATTTTACACACACACACACAATGTGTGTGTAAATTAGACTGCACGCGTCAAATTTTTTTTTTCAAGTGTAAAAAAAAATTGGAAAAAAAAAATATAATAGAAAAAGATAACCCATCTCCCAACAACTTCATTTTGTTTTTATTATCATTGTTCATCCTAAACCTTCTTTTCTTTCTTCCATTTCTATTCTTTTCAATATTTTTTATGTTTATTTTTTATACCATTTAATTTTTAATTAATTAACAAACACTAGATTAGGTCTAATAATCCCATGCTCTCTAAAAATACACTCTGAAGTAAACAATGAATAGAACATGTGTGCACGCAACAACTACGACGGTTAAAAATGATCTTTTTTTCTTATGATAAATATGTGGCTGTCGGATGACTTTTTTTTTTGGATTCGAACCGCATCTATCAGTAAATGAGCGTGATTTGAATATGTGTATTTTTTTCCCTCCTCATTTTTCTTCCATAACAAAGGGATATTAAATAGAGCCCACACGGGTTTATAAATAATCCAATCGATCTGTGAGGATTGCGACGACTATTTTATTCCTTGGTACACTGTATCACCAAAAAAAAAAAAGATCATGAAGATCCTAGATGTAAAGTCATTTTTCATTATTATTAAGTTTAGAAAGTTCATGTGTTTCAGTGTTAAAGTAAATAAAGACGACGAAAAAGATCGAGTGAAGGATGTCGTGATGTGTTGGTACACTCATACTGTAAAAAATACATCAAAAATCAACTCACGCACAATATAACCGACAGTGTTAAATCAAACTTTTGTTTTAATCTTTAATAACAGCATTTCGAGAAATTTCATAACGAGTATCTTTAGTGACATTATTGATCCATTGGCTTGGTGGCAAATTCCAAATACAGACCTGATCATTTGTGATTTAAAAATTACAAATATTTAATCATAGAATAGTTTATGAACTATCATCAATTACCTTATAAACTCGTTTTCGTTTAGTAACAAAGGCCATTTTAATAGAGATCTCCAACTACTATTCAGATTTATAATAAAGCTATTAAAGATAATAAATTGAAATTGGTCATTTGAGACTTATACTAATAATGGTAGGGCTTATCCATAGGGTAAGATATTAAAAGCTATATTCTAGAACGATAGTAAAAAAAGTGAATATTGATTTTATTCACAATAAAAGAATGTAGCTTGGCGTCTTTTATTTATTCATTTGACAAAGTACTAAAGTCTTGAAACAACGATTTCATCCGCTGATTTCCTCTACTGTAGCGTATTAGTATTTTATAGTATTAGCTTTTATAGTATTATCTTTTATTAATTATTCTTTTTTATTTATACCTTGTTCCATTTCTTTGGCTGCTCTAATTCCAGGAATACTTTTTTTGTAGCTAAAGCAAAATTCCAGGCGCCCTAAACGTCGATATTTGCTGGTTATGTAATCCAGGAATAGCCCGCTTCCATCAAAAAATACATGCAGGTGCCCACTAGTTGAGGCAATCTATCACTACTGTCGATTATTATTTTTTGGAAAGTTATGAATACGTAATTTCAAGCTAGGACAACTGGTGTGAAGTTTGTCCAACCATTTAAATGAATATAAAAAACAGTCAGCGTAAGCTTCTCCAGTGATGGTGCATTTCTTATTTATTATAGAGCACATAGAAGGTCCAACCGTGAACCATAATAATCGTAAATTTTTCAATTGTGTGAAATAAGTGGTTCCCAGCCTTTGTATTATATATATAATCAATCTTGACTTGAGTTGAGTTGTATATCTTGAGTGTATTTGTCCATCTCAGCATTAGATCGTCACCATGAAGACTAAAACTTTCATATCGAGGAGTATACTGACGGTTCGGTTCAAGGGTAATGACTCGTGCAGCTCTGAAGAAAATGGTAGGTAATTGGTAGAAAAACTTATTGTATAGTATTTTGTTCATCTTGACCAGAATTATCTTGGCTTGTGTACCGGGAAATCTGGCACTGGCTCTGAATCGCTCAATAATATGTAGAGTATCTCTCTCTTTCTTTCAAAAGAAAGAAAAAAAAGTTAACAAGTTGAGGAATATTCTACTAATAATAAACAGTTTTTGAACAGAACGATAACCATGAAAGCTTTATTTCAGAAACAAAGAACTTCTCTCTCATGAAGTGTGGTTAAGGATGAATGAGTGAACTTCTCAATTTAATAGATGTTAAATATCATTATTAGCTAAAAAAAAAAAAGTCATTTGAACCATTTAAAAAGGTTGTTTAACATGGTGTAAAACATGGTAGTACATATTTAGTGAAAAAAAGAGGTATCTACTCCTAGCCTTGCATTCTTCACAATGGATGGGAATATGTAGATTTCCGGTGCTACCAAGTTGAGAGATATACCAGATCAAAGTAATTGTTTTGTTATTTTGTAATGTGAGAAATCTACCCACTACTGAATACTAACACCTCTCCTTTAAGAGTGACAAACTTGGAATTAGGCAACACTTAAATTAAAGTCTTTAGATCAACACTGAATTCATTGTTTTCCTTGAAGCATAGTATCATTCGCTCTATTTTGTTTGATATATCAATCCTTTCTCTATCTTTTCAACAGGTCTATTTAAGATGTCTTTCGAATGTATAAATAAATTATGCTGTGAAGCCAACTATTCTGTAACTTCATCTCACTTAAAGTGTTTAGGTCATACAATAGTCGATCTATGGGAGAATAATGGTTTCAAATAATTGAATAATACAAAAGGTCATTTCTCGCGCCCATTAAAATCTATATTCTTACTGACAGAGGATGTCTTCCCTTTTCTTTAGCCCAGTTGCTATGAACTTATTACATCTTGATATTTTTGCTTTTATAACAAAATGCCTATCATTAAAAAGAGATTTAAAAAAAGCTAAAGAACTTTTAACACATATATTTACTATGAAATAAAATGTTGGAATACACAGAATGCAATGGTACAACGAAAACAACAGTGGAACGGGTGAATATTTTCCCCTCCCCTCGTTTTGCGCTCCTTTTTAAAAAACAATCGATTAAATAAGATCCTTTTTTTATATATTGTTAATATTTGTAAGTAGAGTGTTATACTACTCATAATAAATTCACAGAAATGCGCGTACATATTCTCGGTACAGGAGCTATTGGTTGTCACATTGGCTCCATGTTGAAAATGCACAACAACAAAGTCACCCTCATGCTTCGCTCCGAGGAACATTTACAAGATTTCAAAAAGAGACAATCCACCATTACCTACCGCACAAAAGACAAGCACATGCCTGTAGAAGGATTTGATGCCGTCAGCACCCTTAATAGCATTCAGGATCCTATTGATACGCTGGTGGTATCAACAAAGTCACATTACACTGTCAATGCACTTGCCCCATTGGTCTCAAGACTGACATCTAACAGCACCGTATTGCTACTCCAGAACGGTATGGGCGTCTCGGACGAACTCATGGAGAAGTTATGGCCAGTACCTTCTACATCGCCCAGAATCTTCATTGGTGTCAATCGTCATGCTGTGGAACGAGTGGCGCCTTATGAAATCATCCATCATTCGGGATATCAAGAAGAAAACTCGTTGATGATTGGGGAATATCCCACCACCTCTTCCAATAGTGGTGATAGTCATTCTCAACCAAACGCTTTTGCGGATATACTTACAAGTATTCCTGAATTGAACTGTGTTATCATGTCGTGGGATCAAATCAAGGTTAAGATGATCCACAAGTTGGTGATGAACATGGGTATCAATTCTATCGCCACTGTACTCAATTTTAAAAACAAGGGACTCAGTTACAATGATAACCCTGCAGCAATGCGTCTAATGAAGAATGTCTGTGATGAAGCTTATGCAGTATTGAAGGATGATCTGCCTCAAGATGAAAGCGCTGAAAAGTTCCTGGGTTATGTCTTGCAGATTTTGAACATTGCCGGTGAAAACACGTGTTCCACTTTACAGGACTTGAAGGCAAAGAATTTGACCGAGATTGACTACTTGAATGGTTATGTCTGTAAACGTGGTAAAATATTGAATATTCCCACGCCTGTCAATCAGACCTTGGTGGACCTTGTTCATGCGAAAGAGTGTACTTATAATATGCCATAATCGTTGTTCTTGCATTAAAAAATACATAAAAATTGCTGGAATTCAATAATTAGAAAGCGTATATATTTATATATCAAAAAAGTTTTATTCAAATGAAACCGGGAAAATGATATCAATAAGAAAAGTGAACCGGTTCATTTTACCGATGAATTTACAAAAAGTATGTTTATTGACATTTCGGCTTGTTTATCATTGTATTTTATTATTATTATCTATATCTTAAAGAATATGTAAAGAAAGAAATAACCTCATCCATCTTAGACAAGTTCATCTGTATAATTAGCAGGGAAGAAGCCCTTTTGACCATTAACCTCGCCTTCCCACCAACATTCACGATCATCCAATCTTTTAGTAACGGTGATATGATCGCCTTCATGGAAAGAAAGATCGGTTGGTTGGGTGGCTACATAATCGTATTTTGCTACAACAACCGACGTTTGGTTTTCATCATCATGTTTCACATCTGTTGAATACTCATCGGCCGATAGTGCTTGTTGTTTTTCCAATGATGCTGCTTGCATTGATGCAACCATTCGTGCCACAGATCCTGTTTCCTTTGGCTCATCGGTTGCTGGCATTGCTGATGATGACACTGGTGCATCAGTTAGCTCAGCTACTGATTCTACTGATGGTAGTGGCTTTGATTGATTCAAGTCTTCTACTGTTTCTGACGATGCTGATCTTGTTTGCATCGACTCTACTGCTGCCGGTGGTGGTGGTGGTGGTGGTGTTGCTACTGCTGCTGAAGATGATGGTGGTGGTGCTGAAATGTTGGGTTGCATTGGGTTTGAACTTGAGCTTTCACCAGCCTGGTTCGTTACATCAGGTTTATACGATTCTTTTTCTTTTGGATAGGTAGTATCCGCAACTACATCCCCTGTCGTCTGGGAATTGGTTGGTGGTGGTGGATAATTCGTGGTATTCACAGGAGGATTTCCAGCCGGGACATCAACATTTGACGATGATGATATCTCTTGATAAGCAGGCGGAGGCTCTTCAAACTCTTGGGATTTAGATGGGCGATTTTGTTGTTGTTGAGGTGGTGGTGGTACCGGAACCTGTTGCTGCTGCTGTAAATTATTTACGGCTTTTTTAGGGGCAAAAGGTAGACCTGGTCTTGCACCAGCTCCAATGTAGTCCAAAATCTCATATAGTCTTGCAGCTATATTGGGTGGAGGTACGGCGCCGGTTAGAATTTCACGAGCTGTAATAGGCCTTCCGTAAAATGCTTTGTTTGTATTAACACGCTCAGAAATTTTAGATCCTTCAAAAGAATAACCTAAACATGGAATAATGAATTTATATCTCCGTTATCAAACAAAACTTTCCCCCCCAAAAGAATTTTTTTTCATGTATATAGATTTTTACCCATATATAAGCCTTTGGATTGACTATATGAAAATTATAAGTAAACGAATACTGAGAGAAAGAGATATTTACCTGTAAGCATATGTAGCGGAAATGTGACTACCAGATGAAGTAGAAGCAGAAACATCGGCTGCTCTACCAAATGGGCCAGCCGACAAAGATGCACCTACACCCAGCTGTAATTGACCTCCATCAAAAAATGCCTTGACAGCAGCTCTATAATTCATTACAATAATAGAGTCAATCACTTCACCACCTGCTTGATGACCGAAACCCTAGTATTTTACTTTTGCATGAATAAGAATGACCCTTTTTTTTTTGAAAAAAAACTTACAACCGAAGACATAGAAACACCAGATGGAGCAGACCAACCTTATTCCAATTGTTTAAAAATGATAATGAGCACACAGTGTATTCAAACTTACTTCCATCTGGCATTCTATTATTGTTGGAATTGCTTAGTAAAAAGAAGGAAAATACTATAAATAAACTTTACCTCGCAATGATAACACCACTACCACTTTTTGCCGATAACAAAAAACCAATACGATATAATCGAATTAAGCAGATACCATGTGCTTCCCTTAACACCGAAGGAGGAATTAGTGTTTTAACATCTCTTCCTTTCTTCGGATCTTTTTTGTATTTAGTATTTAATTCAATTATCTTTAAAATAGCATAAAAAACCTGTGAATAATTCGAGTATTTGAACTGCACGATTTGTATCCCCTAATTTTAAATATATTTAACATTCACTCTTTTTCATCTTCTATATATAAAAGTAACCTTCTAATTCTTTTGCTGTTCTTACACCCATTTCACTAATAAATTATTTTATCGAAAAAAAGAAAAGAGAAAGAATCTGTCAAGTGAAATCAAACTTTATGTGTGTTACTACGTCACGGGGCATTTTTTTTATATATATCTGGATTTGAAATCTGTTCAAAAGTATAAAGTATCATCATAGATCACTCTCCTTTAAATAAAATCCTTGAATATCCTTTTTTTTCCCTTTTTTCTTCTTCTTCTTTATTTTGATGATGTCTCATTTTGTTATAAAAGAAAATAAGTTCTGGAAGAAGTTTTTATTTCATAATAAAAAGAAGGCATCATCCATCAAATCACACATTCAATCAAGTAAAGGTGTTTTTTTTTTATGATCCCATTAGTCGGTTTTCACTAATTTATCATTTTTTATTTTTTAAAAATAGACAACAATCATGATAAACAAAGGTACTTGCTTTTACTAATCTCCTTATTTTTATTTTTATACCTTTCTTATTAACATCGCTGTTCTTTATCTATGATAAAGAGGGCCGGTAAAGTCAAAGAGTACTTTTACATTAAAACACGTAGTATCTACACCAATGGATCACTCTTCATCATCAGTTGACATGTCTGTAGGAGTCATAACTCCAACAAGCACAGAAAACACAGCAGAGATGCATGGTAAAACAATAATACATACATATTTACTTGTTTAAATAATGTATATAAAGGTAGATTTTATAATGATAAATAAACAAGAAGAGGAAGAAAAAATAGGACAAAAGGACGATAAGGAGGATAACATTGATATCTCCAAAGAAGAAGAACCAAAAGAATCTCAAGAAGAAGAACAAGAACAAGTTGAGAATTCGGCTAATCAAGATTTACTCGAGGCATTACGAACGGAGTTGGATCAAGAAAGAGCCACAGTAGATGCATTACAAAAACAAAAACAAGGTTTCTTTATAGATACAACTATGATCACTTTACTTTTTTGTTGTTATTAACAATGGGGGGTTTTTTTTATTAGCAATTACAAAGGACTTAGATTATTTAAGTATAACAATAGATGAATTACACGAAGAAAAAAACGAGATAATAGCACAATTAGAACAAGAAAAGGTATTGCTCCTATACTATTAATTTATCAATAAATGATAAAATAGGCTAAATAAACATAGTTAAAAAATCAAAATCAATTAGAGGATATGAAGCTTTTATTAGAGAAAATCAAGACAACTGCAGATGATGCAAGAGACAAGGCTTTTGCAGTTGATCAAACAAAATTAGAATTAAAGGTTGTTGTCGTGTGTTTGTTTTTGTCGTTTTTACTAACATAAAATGATATCAGGGCTATCAAGAAGAGATAAAAAAGGAAAAAGAACAGTTTTTAAAGGAAATGGAATCGAAGAATAAATTAATTCGTAACTTAAACGTAATATCATGGATATGTTTATGTTTATGTAGTGCTAACCTCACTTTTAAAAAAGGCGGAATTGAAAAAATCACAGGAACAGACAACATCATTGCAATCTACCATTGATCGACTTGAAAAGGTGCATAACGACGAAATTGATAAACTTGAAAAACAATGGTAAAGCAAAAATAAAAAATATAGAAAAAAAAATCTTATTGTTCTTTTGGCAGTAATACAATGCACATTCCCCCTCGTACCACAAACAATAGTGCCACCACTGGTGCAACAAGTAGCACTTTTAATAGTAGAATCGCTACTACAAATCGTTTAAAACGAAAAGAAACAAATCTTGAAACTGTTAATCTGGATGATCAGCTTTTAAAATTAACCAAAGAAAAAGAAAAGGTAAAAAAAAAAAAAGTAGGGAGAAAGGGATATCCCAGTGTTAACTCCCCTTTCATAGTTACAATCCTATTATTCAAAGATCCCACTTACAGGGGGAGGACCACAATCACGTAAACGTAGAGAGGAACTTGAAAATATGTTAGATCAAGTGGATTCACAACTAAGCAAAGTTAAACAAAAGATAAAACGCTCTTAGTTCATTTTAGATGATGACTTTTTTTTTACTCTATTTAATGCCATTGAATATCACATGTTAATTATCATTTAATTTTATTAAAAAAATAAAAAACTATATATATATCTCTTTTCTTCCTTTCAATCTTTACTTCTATTTCGTATTTTTTGTTATCAATTTTTCTTTTTTACACACTCATTTAAAAAATGGTTAATTTTGACGCATGGAATACATACTGTATTCAATCTTTTGATGGTGACGAAGCCGCCGGTCAATTTATTTTTTATCTCGAATCCAACGCCAAAAGAACCACACTTGATGATGCTCAAGTCCAAATAACTTGGTCACTAACAGATCAAGATAAACAAAAATACAAGCAACCATTGATGAACATCCAATTTTACCGCAAAAAAAAGACTGATATTACCATCAGCCTGCACAAGTGGAACAAGATGCAAGAGATCAAACGCAACAGGAGAAGTGACTGGCATGCACGTACTCAAAAGGAGCTCCAAGACCATCTCTACCAGCAGTTAGAGCAGGAGCCCTCTTTGTGTTTCAATATCACCACCGTCCAGCGTGTTTCTTTATTCAAGGCATTTTGCGACGGTAAACGAGAGGATCTGGGTAGTGTTCCTTTTTTAAATGCCATCTTTGGTCTTTTTCAGTTCCAGCTCAATCATTCCTTTGTCGCTGAGTGGCATATGGATCAGTACAAGGTGACACAAACCGAGAATAAGGAAAATATGGACGAGTATCTCAAGGTGCTCAGGTCCCTCCTGGGATTTCGTTATCTGTGTACAGAAGGGGAGGATATTGTGTGGTTGGTCAATGATGAGATTTTGTGTGACGATTTCCTGAAAGAAGTACTTGAGCTGCGAAAGCCCATTGTTGGACAGGGCTATTGTTTGACGGATATACCAAAGGAGCATGAGAGTATCATTGTAAAATGGTCTTATCGTTTGCTGTCATTATTGCATCAACATTTGAAATGAACAAATAAAAAAAATATCTGATTACCCAATATTATTTTGATGTTAGTTCCCTGCTTGAGAAATACCCTTTTTTGCTTTTTTTTTTTTTTTAACGAAATTAATATGAAAGTAGTGGTATTAGTAATAGTAAAATTCACAGAATAACAAAATATGAACTAGAATACTGTCTTTTTCAAGAGAATGAGAAAAAGTTTTGAATTTTGAGAAAAGTTTGAACATGAAACAGGAGGACTAATATCGTTTGTTTAAGCACTTGAAGATTTATCGCAAGCTTTAATTATGACCTATTTTATTAAAAGTGACAAGTTATCATATCATCTTCAATATTTATATTTATCCTGAAAAAATAAAATAAGTTTTCTCTTGAGCATTATCAAGAATTATTAAATTAAGCTTTATTCAAAATCCCAGATGGACCGTTCATAGAACGAGTTACTAGAACCAGTCTTATTTCTAAATCAAATAACAGCACACCTTAGGATATATTAAATAGGGTCTCTACATTAAATCTTTTTCGAAGCTGCAAAATGTCGGCTTATATATATAGTTAGGGGAGGAAATGTATTTCTGTCAAAATGTGAATTATTAACTGAAGTCTACAAGGGATATGTGCTCGTGTACGCAAAACTGTCAATTATCAATCCTACATTAGCATGTATCCAAAATTCATTCACTTTCAAATGTGCAATGATTAAAAATAGCCAGCACTACGTCCCATTCAAATATCATTCCTTATATATCACTTGAACTAATATATTGATACAAAATGAATGTCCATTAAATAATGAACAAGCATTTACTAATTGATATGATACTTATTTTTTGGGAGGATTTATTCTTTGGAATGAAAAAACCTGGAATAAACTTAGATCACACGGTTAAGAAGTGTTAAACAGGCCATTTTAGACTGGTGATCTCGGTTTTCTTTTTCTCTTTTTTCTAGAAAAAAAATATATAAAGTCGATGTTTTTGCATCGTTTTTTATCATTCACGCCTTTACTATTTATTTAAAATTTTGTGTCGACCTTAAACGACTTTCCTTTTATTATTATCTAAATTTTTAACTAAAATGTACAAGTACACGTATGTTATTTATATTGTATATCAAATTTTTGACTTAGTTTATTTCCTTATAGTCACAAAAACATGAGATAGCGAAGGTGGACTCTGGGGACATAAAAAACAAGCTTCAGTAGTGATCTATTAGTAAGTTTTTGATTAGACGAGTTAATTTTCTTGTACTAATTGTCATTATGTTTTAGACTTTAATTAGTTACATATGTGTATCGTGATCTTCTGTTGCTTGGTCTTCCAGGGCTCATATCTATATTTCTTCAAGTCCCTAGTTAGTTGTCGCTGTCTTCTCCAATAGCCTCGTCGACGGCGTAAGTTTTAGCATTTCATGTTATATATAAAATAGGCTACTAATTTTTATTTTTATACATTTCGAACTTTAACACGAGAATTCCCTCTTTTTGATAAATCCATATCATAACTTGGTCTATTACAAACTGGTGCGTTTTTGGTACATGAACGAATTCACTTGATATCATTGATACATTTACCCATGGTCTAACACTTCCATTATCTGAATCCTTCAATGCTATAATTTGTTTGAATATATTGTTTTATATATTTATTATACAAATACTATTATTTTCTCAATTGCTCTATTTAATTTTCTCAATTATTGTTATATTATTTCTCAAATACTTTTCCCTTTTTCTCATTAATTTGTATTTTTTTCTAAATTTCTCGAAAAAAAAGTGTGCTGATTTACACGACCTTTAGGATGCTAATGAAGAGAAATAAACAGTGATAAATATTTGAATCTAATGAAACTATTTTAATCACTTATTTGAGTAATAATAAATGTACAACAAAGTCGAATTTCTTAAAGCTAACTAGTCAAATATGTGTGTATCCAACTGAACTAAAAAAAAAACTCTACTTGTTGGAACCAGAATCATTTACTTACAGAAAAACTCGTTATTAACTTGTAATCATGTTCAAAAATGGTTGCCACTGTTATAGATCAAGAACAAGTAGAAGAACAACTTAAAAGGCCATTCCATACATGAATACAAATTCTTCAGTAAAAATGAATACCATGCTATTATAAAAAATGGAAATGAGTCTTAAAAGTGAAAAAAAGAAAACTAATTGCACTTAGTAAAATCATCATTCCGTTTTATTATTTGATCATAACTGAGGTTTGGATTAATCACTCTTTTTTTTTTTCACTTGATCATCCAACACAAACGAACTAGCATCACCAAAGAAATCACTTGCAACAAAAAATGGTTTTTTAACGCTATCCGACTTTTTTTGTAATATCGTTGCTCTTGTTGTTGAGAATTGCTTCTCTTTTGGCCCCTTTTTTGTTTCTGCTGCTGCTGTTCTTTTTGTTGCTTCTGATGCAGCTGATACTGATGTTGACGTTTTTGTTGTTGATGATATTTTTTTTGAAAAGCATAAGAAAACTGAGGTGAGTAGCTACTATAAGCGGCATTACTTTTACTTGTCACTGCACATTGTTGATCGTATGTTTTTCGCTTTCCAGGATCGGATAGGATACTATATGATTGTGAAATTTCTTTGAATCTTTCCTGACCTGAATTGATTCTGTTTTTATCAGGATGGTACTTTAATGTCTTCAATTTTTAATAAACATTGTTATTCTTCATCACTCAAGAAATCACTTCTAGGTTTTTTTATTTACCAATGTATGATAAGCCTATAAAGTAAATACTAATAAGTTTCGTTTTTTCTTATGAAATTATAAATATTAACTGTGCCTTTTTTATCTCTTCATGACTGCATGTTTTCTGGACACCTAAACAAGCATAAAAATCCATTTTTGATGCTGTTTTTATAATAAAATGAAGACAATTGAAAAATTAAGATGAAGAAAAGAAAAGAAAAAGTATTGGACAGCAAATCCATTGCTCTTATACTCCTTGATTTATTGAATTCCCGTGACCGCGTTTACAGATGATTACCATTTGTTTAGAAGCCATTTTTCCTCTTGCATTATATATTTACACTGTTAAAGTATATTTTTGATAAAAAAAAAAAACTTGAATATTACCATACGCTTTGTCATAGAAATCTGCTAAAATCAAAAAACAATAACCAGGTATTTCAACCACTTTTGACTTTTCTAACAACATTTGTTTTTCAGAAATTAAACTGTGGTGTTCATTTTTAAAACTGTTTATTTCAAGAAATTGAGAAAAGAATACAAATTAATGAGAAAAGGGAGAAAGCATTTTGAGAAAAAATAAAATAATAATTGAGAGAAATAAAGATAATTATAGAGAACAGATAATGTACCATATAACAAAGAGTAGGTTTCAAGAAGTGAATAAATAGTGATATCACTAGGAGAAAATAGTACAGTTTTAGAACTTGAAAATGTCGAAAATTATAGCTGAACAAGTCGGTCTTCGATAGTGCCTTAGCGTAAATTTCAGAGCAACAGTTGACAGTTAAAATAGATCGTTAACTGAAAAAATATCAGTTTTGTTTAAAGGTAAACATGTTTCGCCACCTTCGGTTATGCTTGAATGTGAAATTGCTATCATCTGTTCTGATGTTTACTCCAGTCGATAACTCATGTTCAACAATTGAACTAAATGGTCCAATAAGAAAAAAAACTAAAATAGAAGTTAAACCGGTAAAAAAACAGGGTTACATAGCAGCTTAGATATAGCATATTTGATATCACTATTACTACTATTATGATAAGCAAAATAAATTCATATGCTGATGAAAAAGCATTAAGCATATAGAAAGATTTATTGAGTTCCTCGGATATGATACATACAATGATTTAATTTATTTACGTATTATGAAAAATGTGAATACGTATACACAAAAGTTATATTACATCCTATTATACGATTACAGTGGCTATTATTAAGTATTACAAAAAGAGATGGTAATTTATGTAGAAAAAATAAATAAGACAAGACGCTTAACACCTTTAACATAAAGACGTCGACTAATAAATACTATATAAGATCAAAGACTGCCAAAGGGCACTGGAGTAGAGAAGCCTACACAACAATAATAGTAAAGAATCTCGCCTCTCAAGTCATCGCCGATTCAGAGTAATTATATGGGGTTCAATAGTATTCTATTTGTGAAGAAATGAAAAATAAAAAATGAGATATAGGTATTGTTATTTAGTCTTTGAGTTGAATATACGCATTTTCGTATATATTGGATCATAGAATTAAGCAACTGTACAATTCCAGTCTATAAGAAAAGGTAAAATAATAAAGATTCATTTAGTGCCACTTTTGGAAATGTGATTGCTCAGTTTTTTAAAACTTAAAAATTGACACCACTGAAAGCGTATAATAGCACAAAACAAAGTGCAGTTTTGTTCGTTTCCTTGGAAAAGAAAAAAGGTACTTATTTATCATGGATCAAATGAGGGTTATTTATTTGAATAAAATAGGGGTTTTCAAGATCAAAAATAAAAAAAAAATCCAGCTCTTTAATTCACCAAATACCAACTCTCCAAGCACTCCACCGCCTGTTTTCTTACTAATCTCTTTTTGTCATCACGCACCACCGATAGCCGCTTGATAACTTCCTTCTGAAATGACGCCACCGTATCCTTTGGAAAACGGGAAGGGATCAGTGTTAGGCACTTCAATGAGGCGATTCGCACCTTCATACTCGGTTCCTTGGTTAATGTGGTGAGTGTGGGGAGCAGGGTGACAAGGTATGTCTCGGGCATGATGCCCTCATAGAGAGCGAATTCAAAGAGATCGAGTGTGGACAGTTTTACAACGATTTCTGGTAATGAAATGGACTCGATTAAAAGTGGCACCAGCTTTTTTTTTAAAAAATATATCAGTTGGGTATTTTTTTTTTGTTTTTTAGTTTATTTCTTACCGATGGTAACTCATTGATTAATATTGACTTTGGTTCGTTTTTTAATAAATATGCAATGGCAATGAGATAGTTTGCTTTGTTTTCTATACAATAGTTAGATCAAATTCTCTTTTTGAGTGAACCCATCTCTTACCTTTATTGTTGTTGAATTTATCTAATAATTTTGGAAGCGAATAAGACATGAATTTTTGTTTGTATAAAATCTAAAGACGAAAAAATGAATATATATATTTAGCATTGTTATCTGGTTCCACTTTTTACCGAAACAGTAGCAAAGCAGTCTTTATTCAGTCCCAAATCGTCATCTCCAATCAAGATATCAAATCCAATAGCAGCTTCTTTACCAAGATCTTCATGATCAATTAATGATACCACTCTGTCCATCATTTCCTGGCTCTTTTTATGAGATCGTATAATCAAAGCTTTGGTAATCTAATATATACAAGGTGAATTAATAAATAAAAGGCTCCCATTCCTCTCTATCTCTTTCTTTACCCATAAATAGATGGTTAATGCTTGATGTGATTTTAATTCTGTTATTTGATTGTTTAATTTTGTCTTGCAGCTTTCTACATAGTTTATCAATGCAGTATCTAAATAAATGCAACTATCCGTTTTAGCCAACTTTATTACTATGATTATACAATCATTATCATCTTACCATCTTTCCATTTATTTATAACAGAAGCAATACATCTACAAAAGGATGCAAGCTGTAAAGGGTGAGTAGAACGCAATGCCTGATGAATCATTTCATCTAAAAACACGAATTCTTCATCTTCCAATTTGACCGTCTTTCGTAGAGTGGATATAAAAACACTGAATAATAATGTGGATGCTTGCTGATTGTTTGGTGCTACTAATGGACAAAACTGTGCTGTTGTTGGATTGGAGATATCAAGTATGGATACATCTCCGTTTTTGAATAATTGATAGACGGTTGACAAGACCTTTTTTTGATCACTATATATACATGGTTAGCCTTTAAACTAGATAAAAAAAATATGTCCAGGGTATTTCTTACACTGCATCCAAGTTTTTGAAAAGAATAAGGAGAATACGACAAATCACGTTTAAAATCGCGTCTGATGAGATAATGGCATTAGCTGTTACTGTTGCTGATATATTTTCAAGTATAACCAACTTGATCAATCGGAAACCGATAGACTTGATGTATTGTTTGATATCATCATGTTTCTGTACATCCTTTGTTTGAATGATGTGTAATAATGTTAAAATAATGGATTGACTATATGCTTTGTCATAACCTATTTGACACATTATTAAGTTATCTCTCTCTCTCTCTCTCTCTCTCT
>MU622332.1:34757-68447 GCA_025399235.1 Backusella circina FSU 941 | reverse complement strand
AGGTTAAGTAAAAAAAAAAAAAAAATATTTTCTCTCGTCGAACAATTATAACTCGCGAGAAATGAATTTAAGTTAAAAACATTTTCTGTTAATTTTAGTGTTAAATCCTTTCCAGTTTACATAGCAATAACAATTCAAGACTCGTGGGTTCTTCCACTTACCTGACTAATGATGGTGTCTCCTCTAGATATACACTACATCGTGGTTCTCTGACTTTTAGGAGTTACTCGGCCTCGAACATCTTTTAGAAGGAACAATCCAAAACTTAGCATTATATTTTTCTATAGCTCTCTAAGTACTTTATTTATCTAAGTTAAAGAACAGTCTCTATAGTTACGATTCATAAAGAGGTTTACCTTAGCTCTATCACTGAGGATTTAGGGTACACCATTCTCTGCAATGTCAGCATAATTCCTTCAGCTTTTTAGAGACTAGACAATTTCACAGAAACTATTGGTTACAGATACCTAAGTTTTCATATTAAAACCTAAAGAAGATGGGTGTAGCAGAGAACACCAATAAAGGGGGTGGGGACTTTCATATACTTTAAGCGCCGCAACACCCTTGTACTCTCTTTCGGTCAATTATATTTTACATACCAAGTGCTACCTTTATACGTTATATCACTTCGATAAACTTCGTTTTCGGATCAACATATATACTCTACCATATAACTGAAAAGCGAAATTATAGAAGTTACTAAATTATCGTGGTTATATAAGTTAAACCTAAACTAGAAGCACACAAAAAAAAAACAAAAACAAAAAAAGTTTTTTTTTTTGGAATTAGATCTAAGTACCATTTAAGGTTCCGGCCTAAGGTTTTAGAACGCCTCCCTAGATATTCACAACTGTCGATCATGGTTTTATATAGTTGTAAAATGTTACAAAGAACAAATAAATCTCTCTATGGGACTCATTTTCTCATGCTATAGTAGAGCTCTTACTTTTATTTACATCATTTTTATTGTAAATTTGTATTCTAATGAAAAAAAAAGTAGTCTTTAAATATTTTTATTGTATTTTTATTGTCTGTTGAATATGATATAAAGCACTGTAACCAGTTTTGAGGTATGGAAGAAGTGTGTGTATATTTTGTTTTCTTTTTTTAAAAAAAAAAAAATTGTATATAAATAAATAAAATGTAAATAAAAAAATATGAATGTTGTTCATTTTTAACGTTCAAATTCGAAACTGGAAGTGATGGATCTTCTATTAAAGAAAAAGGATGAATAAGAGTTTCTTTTGCTACTTGTAGAAAGTGGTGATGAAGGTGGCGACGACGATTCATATTCTGCCAACTTGACCTTGGCTTCCGCCAACATCTTTTCAAGCTCTCTGCAACGCAGGTCACTATCAATGTATTTAGACTGGTATTGATCTTGCTTGGCTGGTAATACTTGTACGGTATGACGACGTTGCATTGCATCTCCTCCTCCAAATAATGATTTGTGAGCTGCAAAAACTTCCTCCACAAACGAATCACGAGGTTTCAAATACTCCTGTCGCTGCTTTTCTAACTCTTCTACGCGGTCCTTTAGAGCTTGATTCTCTTGGTCGAGGGCCAGCTTTTCAAGCTGGATATCTTTAGAGGTCAGTTTGGCTGCCACTGTCTTTTGCTTGAGCGATTCGCTTTGCTGACGTAGATCATCGGTCTCTTGTATCAGCTCCGAATTGCTCCTTGTTAACTCGTCAGCCATTTCCTGAAGGTAAACAATTTTGTTGAGTAGATCCGCTTGTCCCTCTTGCGCGCTTTCAAGGTCCCTTTGTAACTGAGAGTGGGTGTGACAGAGATCTTGATATTTCAAGCCAATTTCAAAGTTCGCCAGCTTGAATGAAATGAGCTCCGACGTTACATCATGAATGATTGGCTGGTTTGCTTTGGTTGCTAATCCATCTGCTACCAGGGCACCGAAATCACCTGTCTGCTTGAGTGAATCAACAAAATTCTTAAAATCTTCTTCGGTTTGGAGTCCCTCCCATCGCTCATGCATCGAGTCACCATCCTCTGATGCAACCGGTGTTGGATTTCCACTCATGCCTGCTATATCATTGCTTTTGGATGATTTCTTCTTGTTCTGGATCTGCTCCTCTAAATCCTTATTTCGCTGTAAGAGACCATCGCGTAGATTTCGCCATTCCATCTCACTTCTGTTCTTGTCCCTCAGGGCATCGGATAGCTCGGTATGCCTCATCTCGAGCTGTTTAATACCATCGGCAAGAATTTCCTTTTGAATATGGGGGTTATCCAGTCGCATCGATACAAGTTGCTGCACCTTCTTGTGGTGCTGCTGCTGCTCGTAGTGTGCTGCGATGGCGTTCATTTTTTCCTGCGTGATCATGGGCATCAAAGCCATTGCATCTTGCATGACGTTTGTGCTCCACGGTAAAGTAGGTTTGAAGTTGTTTTTGCTTTTATGAACGCTGTTTTGTAAAAGTAAACCAATGGTGACACGTGTTATGGTTTCAACTGCACTGTCTTGGGTCAACACAAACACAAAGTCGTCTTGTCTCACTATATCCTCTATCCACCACTCGAGTCCAAACATGCTGCTTGAGATGTCATGTGTTTTGAAATGCTGGTGCCATGCCGGGCACATCTTGGAAACAAGTACATCAAATTGATAGCTTCTGAGTTTACTTTTTTCCTTTAGAAATAGTATTCTTATCTTTTCCATTAACCTGTAGTCATTTTTTTTTTTGTGTTAGTTTTTATTTAGACTCGCTTTTTTTTTTTTTTGTTGTTGTTATTGTTGCTTTGTTTATTCACCTGACAAAAATACTAAATACTTGGTTTTCAGGCATCTTTTAGTAAAAAACGAAAATGATATATATTAGCCTTTTCCTTCACCTTGTGTATGTGTATTTTTTTTCTTTTTTTTTTTTTTTTTAATTTACCGTTTTCAATAGTGGTGTTACTAAATAAATAAAGTTTTTACAATAACCCAACTGGGCATCGTAAACACTGTAGGCTTCCAGTATCCTCTGCAAGACGGGTTTGTGCATAACATTTAGAGTGGACAGATCATGCTTAATCTCGTCCTGATATGCACAGGAGCTAGTAGAAAGCAACTCACTATAGTCTGTCATGTCACTCACGTTTTGTCGTGGCACCAGTGAATAGTCTTGTGATGCCTATCAAAAGTAAAACGAAACGATTTTTTTTTTTCTTCTTCTTAGACATATGTATATTTTATTTTTTTTATTTTGCAATGTTTTTCTTTTGTTTATTTACCACGTTTTTAGAATGACTACCGTTGTTCTCTTGAGTTGGCATCGGTTGTTGGGACGAAATTTCATTATTGGAATTTAAAAAAAGACGGCTGTCAGTTATTTTACTTGACGGGTCTGATCTTCCTGTCACTTCAGTAATAACGGTAGTCATAAATAGAGAGAGAGATTTTTTGAGGAAGTAAAGGTTAGATCAAAGAAGAAAAGAAAGAAGAAGAAAAGAGAGAGAGAAAGATGGAAAAGAAAAAGGGAAAAAAAAAGTTTTTTTTTTATTATTAAAAAGCTTTTTCATTAAAAAAAAAAAAAGATATTGAGCAAAGCTGCAAAAAGGACAGGTACAGAAAAAAAAAATACATTTCTGTTACACCTTGTATCTCTTTTGTACTACAGGACGGAAGAAATCCAGCCAAGTTCATTTCCTTGAAAAATGGATTGGAACTCCTTTGTGATCAATAATTTAATAAAATGAGTGCCATGCTTTAGACCTTTGGACTTTCTGTTAAATGATTAGTACTAGAGAGAAAAGATAGACAGTGAATTATTATGATAAAACACTGACTGCTTTATCATGCTGTCTATCTTTTCTCTCTAGTACTAATCATTTAACAGAAAGTCCAAAGGTCTAAAGCATATGGCTTTTTTTTCTTCAAAAAAAAAAAACCTACTTTATTTAGGTTAGACTTTTTTACACCCTATATCCGCCTTTTTATTTAATGATTTACAAAATTTCATGCAAGAGAACTCAGCTACATGTAAAACATGAATGATTATACTTTTTAAATGTAGATATATAAAATAGTGCCCCTTAATTCATCGAAAATATATTTCTGGGAACGCTATAACAGAGACAATATAAAATGCAATGTCAAGCATAAGTTTTTAAACCTCTTATTTTATACATGATTAGTTCATAGTGGCCATATCATTCTATTCATAATTACGAATAATACATTTCATGTTACATTAAATGTGTGGTGTTGTTTGTAAATGAAAGGAATATATAAACATATACGAGATCACCTATTTTATTTTATTTTTTTTAAAAAAAATAACTATTGTCATGACACCAAGGCTCAAGACTCTTTTCCTATTATCCTTTCTTCTTCCTTTTCTCTCTCTCTCTCTTTTTTTTTTTTTTTATTTATTAAAAAAAATAATAATGGGTGTTTAAATATAAATAATAAATTGGATAGTATAAATAGAAAGGGGTGCAAAGTTAGTGTGTAGTGAATATCTAAGATGCACTATAAGCGAATACATATAGTACAATTATAATTATTAGTGATAAAATTTTGAATTAAGGTAATAAAAAAGATGCAATCTCAATACGCCGATATGGACGTCTATCACCAACATCATTGCTGTTATGTGACTGTGGTGCTGCTGGTATTTGATCGCTATTTCCCTCTTGAACTGGATTTAGTTCGTCGTCGTTGTTAGGATACGCTCGATTTACTGGTGTTATTGGATGGACTCTCCTACCTTTACGAATAGATATCTTTATACCTTGATGCGCAAAAGTCTGTGAGATACTAGTAGAATCTATGATGTATAATATAGAAAGATTAGTATAGTTTTTTTTTTTGTTTGTGTTTGTTTTCTTCCAACCTGTCATTCCAGGAAAATTTTTCGCAGAATAGATGGTAAAAGGATCTGATATTACTTCATTTGATACCTGAGTACTCATCGTTAGTGGATCCCTATGTATAAAATTAAAAACAATAAATAAAGTTTTAGTTTAATTGACTAAAAATACAAACTATGTATATATATAAAAGGAAAAGTCAAACTAACTATACCCTACGGATAAATTCATAAATGCAAATCGAAGACGGAATCTACCCTCGACCCTAACAGACAAATCTGGAAATATAAAGAAGATACCCATGCGGTTCTGATCGTCGGTTAATTGATAAGCATTGGATACAATCGTGCCCATTAAAGAGCGGGTAGAAGTTGGTTCTTGAAATGAGACAAGTGTGCCAGTTGAGGGAATTGGACTATTTCCTAAAAGGGAATAAGCAAAATCGAGATAGATTGGATTTAGAATATATAAATATATAAATAAACTTATACTCTACCCAGATACGAACTTTGTAATGAAGATGGATTGAATACGTGGTTCCTTTGTTCTTTGCCATCTTGTGAAAATAGGCTGCATTGGACAACAAAGAGCGAGGCATTGTCTGCATCTTCACTGGGTAGGTTTTATGATCCATTTCGATAATAAAAAAGGAAAAAAAATAGTCAAATGTTAGATCTTTCGAGATTTGAAACCAAGTTGTTTTTCATTTTTTTTTTTAAAAAAAAAGGCGTGACCGATTGCCAATCCACTTTATATTTTTTCTTTATAACAAAGAGAGAAAAAAAAAAAGAGCACGTACATTGCGTTTCTTAATTCACCATTTGGTTGCTCGATAAAGAGCTGTAAGATCGGAGGTGGGTCAACCGGTCTTCGATCTTTTTCTCCAAAACCACAACATCTAGCTCGAATTGGGTTTTGAACTATCACTTTTATGGTAAAAAGGGGTTGAGTACTTTTTTTTTTGTTTCTCGATCGTATATCCACTTCTACATCTTACCTAATTTATATCGTTTACTTCTTTGACTTGGTCTTCCTAAACCAAGCGGTGGAGGAATAATGGTACTCATTACTAAATAATAGTGACTAACTTATAGAAAATAGAATAAAGAAAGAAAGGGCAGGAAGAATGGAATATTTTTAATAGGTTTAAAGCAAAGGATCGAACCAAAGTAAGTAAATGAAAGAAGAAAATAATAATTGATAATAATTAATTTTTTTCAATTTTATTTATGTATTTTTTAATTCCACGTTGACTAAAAAAAGCCTAAATATTTAAAGATCACCCTTTTGATTAATGTGATGGGACCAAACAAAAAAAAAAAAAAAGCTTATTTGTTTTTATGCTCAGTTTTCTCTTATTTCTTCCCTGCCATTGCTTATGTCTTTCAAAGTTCTCTCCAACAACTTGGTATAGATTTCTATTTATCCTTACTTAAACACAATTCCAGCTTCTTGTAGCAAATAAAGTGATACAATGTGAACGTTGTTTTTCTTTGCTTTTAAAGTTTTTTTAGTTTCATTGGACATGCTCTTGTAAGTATTTCAATGTACAACATTTGTTTATAAGTATATGAGCATTGATTTAGCTCATAGAACTGTAATAATAATAATGAAATCAAATTAGTATTATATAAAAGGTAAATCGCATCATATAACACGCTGTCATTCATATAATCATTTGAGACAAAATAAAATCGCATAAAAAAAAAGAAAACAAATACAAAGTCTAGAACTTGGCTCTTTCTTTGTATGTCATTCCAAAGGTCTTATACTTCTTCTTCTATCACTTTGATCTTTTGATGTTATAAAGCCGATAATAAAATCTATACAATTGTGGTAATGCTAAACATATACAAGTAAAACTAAAATCATGCCATGTTGTAACTATCAACAGTGTATTATCAAAACATACTTCACTTGTTACTTTTTAGGGCAATTCCGTTTTTTTTTTTTAGAATCTCATTATTTCCCAAGCATCTACTAAGTCCATGGTATCGGAGAGATTGGCTTGATTACTATTCTGTATGTTGGCTGTTTACCTTTTTCCCACTTTATTAATGTCATCGTTTGTTGTTGTTGCGAGATACAAAACATAAACAAAAGAAAATAATATGCCACATACTATGTTTTTCTCAACAAAAGGCATTTATATTGCATATAGCTCAAGAGTCTCCGATGCTACCTGAGAATAGTTCCCAAGATACTATACTTATTTCCAATATGAACTAATACGTGAGACTATCTCTATTTGAATTCTTACGCTTCTTCTTCTATTCATAGAGATGACCTCTCTTTTTTTATCAATTGAAAGAACATGCCATCTTATTATATAATCGACGAGAATGGTTTCTCTTTTCTTTGGTATTGATAGTAAGAATGATCTAGACATTTCCAATAGATTTAATGTCATGCTCTAAAATCAAAGTTTTTGATTGATTTACTGGTTATTCCATATATACTCGCCAAAACGTTCCAGTTCCAGTTTCTTTATAAGTCAAAGATACTATTTATTCCCTTTTTAGTAGCTTCTTTTTCTATCAGGTTCTTGGGCTTTTTTTTATATTTATTTATTATTAATGTTACTTTTATGAGAAAAAGATATATTCATTGGCGCAAAAGCATATCAAGTAACAGGTAACCATCGATAAAGGAATGCTGATGAATAAAACCATATATCTATGAACCATTGAAACGGATTATCTCTTTCAAAATATGATTTGAAGCTTATCTACTAAAGACACCTTTACTATATTCGTGTATTTATAAAATGCCTAGTAGAATACATATGCAAGCTGTTTCTACCATCGATGTACCATGTCAATCATCCCTTTCATTGGTACGACACTGCTGTTGAATCGGCGCTCTACTTGATATTTATACAAATCAAATAAGGATCTGATTAAATAGAAAGATAAATTAAAAATAAATACACGGTCGTTCATGTATTTTGGATAAACGAATACTAAACTAAAGATATATCTTTATATACATTTCAAATCAACTACTATTGAATGAAACTTTATTATTATGATCAATAATAAAAAAGATAAGGTTTATATATAAAAAGTAGACGTCTTGTACTTTTTTTTTTTCTTTTTTTTTTTTAACAGTAAGAGTGATGATATTTAATAAAAGTAAGCGTGTTCTCTTAATCCGCCTTTTTTGCTCGAACTAAACCAAAGATTGGTTATATTTGTTAATAAGGTTTTAAACATTGTTTATATAATAAAAATATCTTACCATCATTACGAATGGGTATTTTTAACCCTTGCTTGGCAAATGCTTTTGAGAGTTCAGTTGATTCTAAACCATGAATATTTAGACTTCTGTTTACAAATAATTACAATAATACTATTTTACCTGTCATGCCTGGGAACTGTAGTAATAGTCAAAATTGAATCTGTTAATAAATAAACACGTATCATTGTTGTTTTACTTACCTTTTTGGCTGAATAAACAGTAAATGGATCAGAGAAGACTTGAGCAATGATTTTAGATTTGGCATCAGGTTGGAAATCTGAACTGTTATTTTATATAATATAATATATACGTTATTATCATGAGTTAACAATTATATCTACATAATAAAATTTACCTCACTAATTTTATTAAGCTAAATCGTAGGGTGTATTGACCCTCTGTGCGAATACTAAGGTCAGGAAAGGCAAAATAAAGGCCTTGTTTACCCTGTGGGTTCTTCAACAGACTGGGCGAACTCACCAACGAGCCCATAAGCACACGGGTGCATTTGGGTGGGTTGGAAATGATGTTGCGTTCTTCTTGTCGATCAGCCGACCACAAGGTTACATGTAGAACAAAAAAGGGTGTTTGCAATGATCTAAGTTACAAATGAGTTTTCTACATTTTATAACAACTTTAATCCCCCCCTTTTTTTCAGCTCTTTTTTAATAATAGAAAATAATATTTACTGTAAATCAACCCAAGCCTCTTTTCCTTCCTGCTTTACAATTAACTGCACGATTGGCGGAGGATCGATGGGTCGTCTGTCCTTCTCTCCAAATCCACACATGCGAGCATGAAGTGGTTGCTGACAAACAACCAACTCGTATGTTCTTTATTGATTGTTAGTTTTATTAAAAAAAAACAGCCAAAATAACAATATAAACCTTTTCTCCCTTTCTTCATAACCGATTGGTCCACAAGAAGAGTATTGTGGATAGTCATTCTCATATCTCATGTTGGGATTCATCATTTGTTAAAAAAAAAAAGAAAAAAAGAATAGAATAAACAGAAAGAAAAAGGAAAAAAATAAAAAATAAAATATAAAAAGGAGTAAAATTAAACCGAGATGACCGGAATGGTTAAAATGTCAATTTATTATGCCTTTTTTGTTGTATAATAAACAAGCGCTTGTATCACGCTCTTGTTGTATATACTCAAAAGCAACAGTCCGTGAAAAGGGTTATAAATCACTTATTCAACTTAAAAAAAAACAGGTCCTCAAAGACATGTCGACTATATTAAACAAAAACTCCGTTTGCCAAGACTCGTTTTGCTCTCTCTTTTTTGCATTATCCAATTGGAAATCAGTGAGCAAAGCTTTCTGTCCTGTTTTGCGAAATGAAAATGTACCTGAAACAGTAACAAGCAATGGCAGCAGAGCGATTGTCAAAATGATGACATTATTACTGATAAGAGTATTTCAAAATAGATCAATCATTTTATTATTCGCAAGCATCCGTTTACCCGAGTTAAAGGCTAGATAGCCCTGTTATATTCACCACTGCTTAGTCCCTTTGATACTATGAACCACCTCAATGTCTATGGGTTCAGCGGCAGGGTTCTCTTCTTTTTGGGGATCTATGAATCCAAAATCCTATCCACCTTCCTATGAAGAAGGGCAAGACTTTCTGAGGGCTTACCTATTTTCATATTGTTTTGTTTTTTTTACTTGTTCTTCTCTATTTCTCTTGTGTTTTCTTAGCTTATTTCTGGCCATGAGTTTTAATAATAATAGAAATACTGTATTGTAATGTATAAACTATATAAAAACCCATCTCTCTTCATTTTTCAAACCATGGAATTAAATAATAGAACGCTTATTAGAAAAAGTTAGAAAGTCAAAAAGCCAAAGCTCTTTTTGCAGCTCATCTTCTCAAAGACAAAAGAAGATTGCATCTCGTCCTGTTCCTGCTCCGATCCAAAGAAAAGATGTAGGCATATTAAAACTTGAATTAAAAATCAAGTTTCTCAGTAGGAGGTCGAATTGGACAATAGACTCAAAGACAATCACGAATAGGAAATCATTGATATGAACTTTACATGCTATTATGTGCCAATTAGGCAAATGCGCATTTTTTATTTTTAATAAATATCCGAGAAATGAGAATGGTTATCTGTGTCAACTTATATTGACTCCTTGTCATTCTAGAGTCACTGTATCTATTTGCTATATCTACTAAACCCCAGTGCTTATTCACTACTGATGGTGATACCCATTCCCAATCCAAATCGGAGCTTTAAAAACATTTGAGTCCTATAAGATGGATTTTCTCAGAAAATAAAGCTTCTTTGAACATGATTATCAACTCTGATAAGACTTCGCTCTTTGAATATTCTTCCCCACTTCCCGTCATTCCTCAGGGCGCTGATCAAAAAGCTATTAACAGAGTACGCCATCCAGAATAGCTTTATTCTTATTATTCATAAATCCGGCCCAGCAATTACTTAGCTCAGGTAGGAAAGATGGAGAATGTAAAAACTGGCTAAACTTGAGCAAAGAAGAACGTAAGCGTTTCAAGAAAAGTACAAGAACAAGCTGCCCATTTTATATCAGACTTGTTAAATTCGAAAACTCAAAGCTTTCACTATGTTAAATCTGTCGCAGAGGATGAACATTTTCGTAATCATTCCAAGAATTGCGACAAATTACTTTCTACCAAAAAGATATTTAAAAACGGCGTTGCCATTCAAGAATTTAAAAAAGATTGCATTTCCATGGATGAATTGCAGAAATACGAAAAAATAAAACCCAATTTGATGTGTGTACCCAGATCCGCCCGAAAAATCACCTCTTACCTGTCCTCTCCCATTTTTGCCTGTTAGATCACCAACAAAGCTCAAGATAAAAGGTAAGCCATATATAATTCAAAGCAGAGGAGGCATACATTGGTTAGCTGTCAATCACGATCACCTACAAACGCTATTTCCACCTTCAATATCAATCCAGAGAATTCTAGCGTATTTCGGAAATCATGGAATTACAGAAACCTATTGAATCAGATTGTTTTTTACATTCTCTAAATAAAGCAACTTAAGATAGTTAAAATTTTAGAAAGATAGCACAGTTTCCATCCCGTAACTGCTTTTTGTTGCGTCTTTTAACGAAAATCATTTTATATGAACTTTAGGATGTCATGTAAATAAATCATCCAATCAACTCGGCGTAAAAAAAAAAAAAAAAAAAAAAAAATTAAAAAAAAAAAAAACCATTGTCGGATCCCTATGTTCTCTAAACTACACTCTGTAGCGCGCGTTTAAATGACTCATAAAGCGTCATGAAAAGTCAACTGAAACTTAATTTGTGCAATGTGGTTTTGTTCATTCATGACGTAAGCTTCCATTCGATGTAATATATCAGCATGGTTGATACAACGAAAGAGGTAAACTACTTGAATAAGCAAAAAAACATGTTCCTTAAGCATTTGTGTTGAGAAAAGATTGCTTTGTAATTCCGATACACTTCCATAGAGCGATATACGCGTATGATGTAGTAGACATGAACAATAGAAAGGGTCTAGCTATCTTTCCCACACTTTATTAATTTTATATCTCCTATAAAATAGCGTTTTATTTATTCCTTGTCTTGTACTTTTCTTTCTCCATTATACTCTTTCAAGTTTTTAATTCCCAATACAAAAAAAAAAAAAGTACAATGCATGTTCATATACTTGGTACAGGAGCGGTTGGCTGTTATTACGCCTCACTTTTAAAAATGAACAACTACAAAGTGACACTTCTCCTTCGATCGGAAAACCATTTAACCGAATTAAAAAAGAAGCACAATACAATCATCTATCGTACCAAGGACACATATATCCCTGTTGAAGGCTTTGGTGGAGAGAACGTCTTCAACAATAACAATGAACCTATTGAAGCATTAGTAGTGGCAACAAAGGCATTATATACATTAGAAGCATTGCAGCCCATCGTATCCAGATTGACAGAGAACACCACACTACTTTTACTCCAAAACGGTATGGGCGTTGCGGATGAACTGGTAGAAAAGTTATTCCAAGATATCAAACCACGCATCCTGATTGGTGTGAATCGCCATGGGATTGAACGGGTAGCGCCCTTTGAGATCATCCACCATTCTGGATATCAGGAACAGACTGCAGTTGTCATTGGTGAATACCCCACCACCAAAGCCTACGATTCTGTTTCAGAATTTGCAAATGTGGTGACAGGTATAGAGGAATTGAGGGCACGTTATTTACCATGGCAGGAAGTCAAGGTCAAAATCGCAAGCAAGCTTGTGATCAACATGTCTGTCAATGGTATCACCACCGTCATGGAATGTCGAAATAAAGCATTGACATACCACAAAAACCCGGCTGCAATGAACTTGATGCGGGGGGTATGTTATGAGGCTTACCAAGTATTAAAGGATGATCTACCCAATGAAACACCAGAGACCTTGCTGGAGCATACTTTGGAGATCTTGACAACGGCGGGTGAAAACACCTGCTCGACTCTACAGGACTTGAAGGCAAAGAGGCTGACGGAGATTGACTATCTGAATGGTTATGTCTGTAAACGTGGTAAAATATTGAATATTCCCACGCCTGTCAATCAGACCTTGGTGGACCTTGTTCATGCGAAAGAGTGTACTTATGATATGCCAATATAGAAGAAGAGGGATATATGACAAGAATAAGGCTTAATCTAAAAGGTTATATATACCAAATGGATCGAGATTCCATTGCTCCTTCTTTCCTTTTTTTCTTTTACTTTTTAATATAATAAAAAGGTAGCTTGCATTTATATTCTTCATTGTTCTTTTCATTTTATTTGTTACTATTGTATAAAAGTTAAACGTAGAACTATTAATCAACAGTTTTATATCGATGACTTGATTCAAACACAGCTTCTAGTTTACATATATCCTTTATTAAGTGCATTTGTAATAATAACGCTGGAACCTTCGCATTTGACAGAATTCATTTCTTTCCAATAGAAGAGTTACCATCCAAATTTGGAATGTCGATCCCATTCATTGACTTGATTGGCTCATCTTTAAAATGACACATTTTGAAAGTACATACAACAAAAAAATAATAAAAAAAAAGAGAGATAGAGATGCTTCTTTTTCAAAAAAAAAATATAAAAATAATAATAAATCACACCTACTTTTTCTTTTTTTTTTTTACCATCTTGCTTCACTTTTCTTTTCTTTTTTTTTTAAAAAAAAAAAGGTAGGCCATCCACCAAATGTGACTTTCTTAAAATGAAAAGCATAAATTGCCCTAGCCCATTTTCTATTTTTTTTTTTTGTTGTTCCTTTTTTTTTTCTTTTTTTTTTTTAAAAAAAAAAAGAACAAAATGTCAAATATACTTCGACTCTCGACCCTAAAAACGCCAGTGCTACGACCGCTCTGTCGCGCTTACTCAGGCCAGGTCGATTTCAAGGCCATTGAAGAGAAGTGGAAGTCTCGTTCGAGTCCCGTTGTCCATGACCCTGCCAAACCCAACTTTTATGCGCTCTCCATGTTCCCCTACCCCAGCGGCATGTTACACATGGGCCATGTTCGCGTCTATGCCATTAGCGATGCCATTCAACGATTCCGTAAAATGAAGGGTTACAATGTGCTGCACCCCATGGGGTGGGACGCCTTTGGTCTCCCTGCTGAGAATGCGGCGATTGAACGGGGTATCCATCCGGCTGAATGGACCGTTAAGAATATTGCTATTATGAAGGAGCAGTTATCCAAATTATGTATTGATTTTGATTGGTCAAGGGTAAGAGAGAGAGAGAGAGTGAGAGAGAGAGAGAAATGATTTTTGTTTAGGATCATTAAAAGCGTATCTATAGGAAATAGCGACATGTGATCCCGAATATTATAAATGGACGCAATATATCTTTTTAGAATTACACAAGGCGGGTCTAGCATATCAAAAAGAGGCAGTTGTCAATTGGGATCCTGTGGATAAGACAGTATTGGCCAATGAACAGGTTGATCCTGATGGTAAATCATGGCGTTCGGGTGCGATTGTGGAGAGGAAAAAGTTGAGACAATGGTTTTTTAAAGTGACCGAGTTTGCAGATGTAAAAAAAAAAAAAAAAAAAAAAAAAAAAAGATATTTGAAAGAGAAAGAGAGAGCGGCGGTTTATTTAAATCGTTTTTACTATTATCATTAGGATTTGCTGAAAGATATTGACCGTTTGGAACATTGGCCTGAACGTGTCAAGCAAATGCAACGTAATTGGATTGGAAAATCAAAAGGTGCAGAATTAGAGTTTGGTATTGTAAGTGTTGTTTATACATCTAAGAAAAGGAGAGTCATTGATATAAGAGCACGAAAAAAAAAAAAAGGTATCATCGCCAGGATTGGAACCGATCAAAGTGTTTACAAGTAGACCAGATACAATCTATGGTGTTCAGTATCTTGTTGTTGCACCTGAACATCCATTGATTAACAAAGAGTAAGATAGAGATATATATAATAAACAAGAGAGGCTCACTATTCTATATGTAGTATTCTACCCTCAGAACGTGCCGACTCTGTATTACAATTCGTACAAGATTTAAATAAGAAACAAAACATGGATGAAGCCGAAGAAAACAAAAAGGGTGAATTCACCGGACTCTATGCAACCAATCCATTCACCAACGAAAACATCCCTGTCTATGTCGCCCCCTACGTCCTCAGTGACTATGGCACCGGTGCCGTGATGGGCGTCCCGGGCCATGATAAGAGGGATTGGGATTTCTGTAGAGTCAATGAGGTGGTGGACAAGGTACGTTTTGTGGTGGAGCCCACCATCAGGGAGGTAGGTAGTCAGGTAGAGGATGCACCCTATCTCTCGGCAGAGGGTATCATGACAGATCTCTCGGGTCCTTATAAGGGCATGAAGGCAAAGGACGCTGCAAAGGAAATTGTAAAGAAGGCATACGAGTTGGGTGTGGGAAGAGCTGCGACTCAGGTATTTTTCTTTTATATATGTACAGAGAGAAGCCTCTTTGGTAACCGAAGAAATATGTTTTGGTAGTTCCGGTTGAAGGATTGGCTATTATCAAGACAACGTTATTGGGGTGCACCTATCCCCATCATCCATTGCCCTACCTGTAAGGTTGTCCCGGTCCCCGCTAAAGATTTACCAATTGCCCTTCCACTCGATGTTGAATTCTCTGGTAAAGGTACCTCACCACTTGCTAGACGTGATGATTGGTTAAACTGTGAATGTCCAAAGTAAGGGCCTACTAGGCAAAAGAAAAAAAAAAAAAAAAAAAACATATTTTAGAAAATGATTGCTCAATAATAATAATAATAATAATAATAATAGATGTAAAGGACCTGCCAAACGTGAAACAGATACCATGGACACATTTGTCGATTCCTCATGGTACTTTATGCGATTCACTGACCCCCACAATACCCAATTGCCCTTTGATAAAGCCAAGGCATCCAGTATGCTCCCTGTCGATATCTACATTGGTGGTGTAGAGCATGCCATTCTTCATTTATTATATTCGCGTTTTATCTCAAAGGTGCTCTTGAAACAGGGTGCCTTTGTGGAAAAACCAGATGCAAAACCTGGTCATGGTGAACCATTTAATGTCTTGCTGACACAGGTATTAAAGAGATGGATTTTTTTTTTGTTAAAGATGATCTGTATATATAAACAACTTGTTAGGGCATGGTGCATGGTCGTACATTTAAGGACCCTTCAACACAACGGTTTTTAAAACCTGAAGAGGTAGACGCCTCAGGTAAAATAGATGCTAAGCACGCATTTTTTATGGTTTATCTCATCCATTTTTGTTGTTAGATTATAATAATCCCAAAATGGTTGCTACCGGTGAAAAACCACTCATTTCATTTGAAAAGATGTCCAAGAGTAAATATAATGGTGTAGACCCTGTTGTATGTATAATAGACAAAAAAAAAAAAGAGAAGGGGTTGAATAACTGAACAAAACCACAAATAGTCTGTCCTAGAAGAATGTGGTGTCGACTCCACACGTCTACACATCCTCTATAAAGCACCACCCTCCGAGGTGCTGGAATGGGACGATGCCAGTATTGTCGGTATGCAACGCTGGCTCGCCAAGGTACTCAAACTCTCCCAAACAGCCTCCTCAACGGACCCACTCCCAGTCACCATGACCAAGGACGAAAAGGAGATCTATCGTGTCACACACCAGACCGTCAAACAGGTCACCGAGGCCATGTCCTCCACCTACTCGTTCAATACCGCCATCTCTGATATGATTAAGCTATCCAACCACATCTCGGGTTCCTCTGCAGTCGAGTCACCCGTCTATCGCTATGCGGTCCAGAATCTTGTCAAGATGATGGCCCCCTTTGCGCCTACAGTGAGCGAAGAATGTTGGGAACATGTCGGCGATAATAGCGAGAGTGTGTTTAAACAGTCTTGGCCGGTGTGGGAACAGGCAGCTCTTGAAAAGGATGATGTGAATTGTATTATACAGGTAAGAGAGAGATAAGATGTTGGATATCCACTCTATTTACACACACACACTTATCCTAGATTAATGGTAAAACGAGATTAAGTCTTACACTCAGTAAAGAACAAGCAGGTGATAGCTCACTCATCGAACAACTCGTTCGAGACTCTGACATTGGCAGTAAATGGCTCTCTGACAAACAGATTAAAAAGACCATCGTTGCCAAAAAGGGACAACTTGTTAATTTTGTGCTATAAAAAAAAAAAGTCTCTCTTTTATTATTATAAATAAATTAAATTGTATAAACTCTATCAAGGAAATTATGTTTTGATTTTTTGACCATGGAAACATGATTTGGTATCTTTGCCTTCTCAAACTTGTACTTTTTGATCTGCTGGGTCACAATTCCATAGAACCAATAGACATGCAATGGGTAGACAAGCACCGCCACCTGCCATAGCTCAGTCAGTCGATGGTCCTGTTTGAGGCCCGCAACCATACACGCATGAAAGACCAGACGGAGGATAAAGAAGGACCCCGCAAAGAGCAAATCACACCGCCACTCGGCCTTGAAGAAACCCAATGCCAGCAGAAGCGTGGGCAGCTCGAGGATCCCGTTGGTACTAAAGAACGAGGAGGACCGTGATCGCATCAGCCAAAACAGAATAGCGATATACAGAGGATGATGAATCCAGCCCGTCAAGAGGGTGATACGCTTCCTGTAGTAGATGGAACCCAGCGTCAGGTCCAGCACCAAGTAACTGATAAAGAAACAGATCATGGCCTTGTGGAAATCGGTATCCACCTCCAGCAGATGGATGTTCCATCCAGACCGCCAAAAGGTAAAAAAGTAAGGGATGGAGACGATGCTACAGACGAGACTACTGGCAAAGGTGAGGATCCAACTGATTTGCTTCTCGGTCTTTGTAAAACCACTCTTGATGCAGTAGTAAAAGAAACCTACGAGGGATGTGATGCTAATGAAAAATGAGGCGGGTACAATGGGTTGGCTAAAAACCTCCAAAAGTGTTAACTTTTGATTCATTTTGTTTTGTTTTTTTTTAATAAAGGAAAATCTTGCTGTTGTCAACTCTTTTTTTTTTTTTTTTAACTGGGTTTTTATATATGAGATTACAAAAATAGGGAGATGATACATGAATACCAAGTCAGAACTCCCCCAGGAGAGAGAGATATAGAGAGTAATTGACATAATATCGTACGCTTTGAACAACTATAATAGACGGAGTAAAGAAGGGATTCTTTAGGGTGGCAAAAAACAACAACATAAGACACTTCTCCTATTTTTTTTTTTTTTTTTTGTTTAAACTGTATCCTCTTGATATTCTTTATCTTTTTGATTTAGTGATTCTACTCTCTCCTTTTTTTTTTTTGGTTTTATCTTGTTCAAAAAAGTTGGTTTCTATATTTAAAAGAAGGTTTTTTTTGTCAATAAGAAAATAGACAGTAAAAAGTAAAAAAACAAAAAAAGAGATCCATCCCTTTTATTATAAACAGGGAGAGAGTGTTTTTATCAAAGAGAAGGGGTCTTTTCTTTTTCTATGTAAAGCTATGTTGTGTACTTATCATTAATAAGAGACAAAGAAAACAAAGTATTTATTATGCAAGTAAAAAAAAAAAAAAAAAAAAAAGGGAAAAAACACATAAAGCTAAACACAGTTGTAATTAATAATAATCATCATCCTTATTATTAATAACATCATTTTAATATGAATTAAGTTAATAAGTCCATTTCTAAACAATGGATCTCCCATATTGAGTAGTAAAAGAGCTCTTTCTAACCATCCTATGATATATTCACATCATTTTGTTATTTCGGGGTTCCCAAATTGAGAAATTATGAAAAAAAAAAAACGAATTCTCTTTGCGCGCTCACTTTCTTTTCCTTTTTTTTTTTTTTTTTTTTTTTAGTTCAAACAATATGATCAGTTTGTTTAGTATTGCAATAGGTTGCTTGATTCTTATTCCTACCATCCCACTCGTCCTCTACTGTATTGGACTTGTGCTCCCCAGTAGCCACATTGTCTCACGCTCCACCATCTACCACAACACCACCGCCGACCTTCTCTGGGCCATCCTCACCAGCGTCAAGGATTATCCCGCATGGCGCTCCAACATTGCCTTTGTCACTGTCGATGCCGATGACGCCGAAAACGGCGACCTGGACGACCTCAACAAGTATCAGGATCGCATGTCCTTTGTCGAGTACTCCAAAAAGAAGAATAGAAAGACCAACGTGACACATGTCGAGCTTGCTCCCAACAAAAAGCTCTTGCGCGTGCTACAAGAGACGCCAGAGCTGAATGCGCAAGGTGAATTGTACAAGACCAAACCTACATTTTCTGGATCGTGGACATTTGAGATTAAGGCTGTGGAAGAAGGAGGTGTTGAGCTTAAAATTACCGAACAGGGTGAAATTAATAAGCCCATGGTCAGAGTGAGTCATAGACTTTTCTTTGGATATTATCGACGCATTGATCGATTTATGAAGGAT
Organism: Backusella circina FSU 941; assembly: GCA_025399235.1. Lineage (NCBI taxonomy): Eukaryota > Fungi > Mucoromycota > Mucoromycetes > Mucorales > Backusellaceae > Backusella > Backusella circina. Next base: position 49,467 of record MU622332.1, on the reverse strand, counting down.
CTGGGTAAAGAGGTGGAGTTTGCGGCACAGGCAACACCCATGGATGAAGCCTTGGCAGAAGAAGAAGAGGAGGAAGAGGAAGAAGGTCTTGCAGCAGTTAAAGAAGAAGAGGAGGAAGAGAGTGATCATGAAGCAGGTCCAGATGAGAGCTTGATTGATACCAGTTCTGGAAATGAAGCAAAAGATTGGGATATGATGAGTGAAATGTATGATCGTCCTCATGCTGTTAATTAAAAATAATTCTTTAAAAAAAAAAACAAATAACCTCCAACGACTATGCTTTCTTTTTGTATATATGTTTTTATATTGAATACATACAAATATATATATATATTATCTTTATTATATCTTTTTTTTTTTATGCACACTCTTCGCTTTTTCTAAAACGAACAAGGAAAAACCCACTTGTACCACTATAAATAGGATCAAACCGCAGGCAGAAACTCTCCAACTTGCCTTGCAACTCTTGTGCCACTGTTTGATGTTTGATGGGTGCGGGTTTTATGCCGAAATCAGGTACCTTTTCCAATACGGCATCTTGATGGTGTGTTAAGAACCAGGCCACATTCTCTTCATTCTGTCGAATGGATAACGAACATGTACTATAGACCATAACACCGCCTTGTTTTAACATGTTCCATCCTTGTTTCATGAGATTGCGCTAAAAGAGTCAATGTGTAGTTTATATAAAAAATGAAAAGAGAGAGAGAGACCATAACAAATTTTACCTGTAATTGTGCAATTGTAGATAGTCTATTCTTATCCATAAAGTTCTTTTCAAATGCATCCCAACCCCATTTTTCATACTGATCATAATAATAGTAAGTAAAGTATCCATTTTACAACAGCAGTAACAGTACTCTACCTTTAATATATGTGCTATTGAACCATCATGTGTACACTCTGCGTCCACCAGTACCTTATCATACAACCTTCCCCTTATCTGATCATCCAATCGAAGCAATTTCGATGCATAAAACGGTTTCACCACCTCTGTTCTCTGTTTTTTAGTCTTGGGCTGGTCATCTTCCGCTTGGATCCACTTGTTCCCCACACGACACGGTGGTGGCACCTCAAATGTCGTCCCATCCGCCTCAAACAGTCTTACCTTTGCCGCCACCTTGTACTTTTTCACGAGCGATCGACAGGTGGCCAAACGATGCGCTGCTAGATCGACCCCTGTCACGGTGCCCACACCATCATTGCCAATGATGTTGGTAATCATACAGAGCTTTGCACCGGGGGCACAGCATAGATCGAGTACTTGGTCGTTCTGGTGAATATCGAGTGCTTGTACGGCGATGGCTGAACTGAGATCGATACCAAATAATTTGTGTTCCTTGTAACTGAGGGAGCCGAAAAAAAAGAAAAAAAAAAAGTTAGCTTTTCATCTGTGATATTGGGCCCTGGGATCTTACGCCTTCATATCGGATATTCTTAAACTGGTCTTGTTCAATTGGATGCGAAAGAATCCATCGAGTTCCTTTACCTGTTCGATATCATCCGTCTTTAACTGTTCCTTGAGTTGTTCCAAGGTGGGTTTATCCTTGACTTGACTGTTGACTCGTACATAACGAGGTAGGTTGGCTACTGTATACACACTAGGATCGATATCGTTTTCTTTCAAAAAGGCCTTGAATGAGGCTGGTAATTGTTCAATGTCAAAGGTAGAGCATGTGTCGTCTTGTTCTTCCATCGCTTAAAAGAGAAATAAGTAAAAGAAAAGAGAAGTGTGGGTGTGCGTGTGTGTGTGTGTGGCTTGGTTTAAATGCTCACACAAATATGACGTATTTGTTCAATTTTAAAATAAAAAGAATTTTAACACCCGCACTTTCCATCATTTTTTTTAATAATAAAGCATATTCAATTTTGAAGCAAGGGTTCCTTTTTTTTCTTGTTTTATTCATTTCTTACATTTCACTTCTTTCTTTGAACAACAATAGACAAAAAGAAAAACATGGCATCCCGACTGTTATTTACACAATTAAGAAGAGTAGGTCAATTGCGTGCCTTGCCTCAGTTACAACGTCAATGTAGTCCATTGATGACTAAGTCTTGGACAAGACCAAAGCAGGTCGTTGGTTCCTTATTGGGACGTCAACAAGGTGAATATATATATATATATATATATAAGCAATTATTTGTGTATCTATGACTGAATTAAAACCATTATCCTAGTCCGTAATATGTTTATCCAAACCGAACAGACACCCAACGACGACTCACTCAAATTCATCCCTGGCACCGCCGTCATGGGCACCGGATCAGCCGAATTCCTCGACGTCCGTGCCTCAATGAAATCCCCCCTCGCCAAACAACTCTTCCACATTGACGGCATCAGCGGTGTCTTCTTCGGGCCCGATTTTATCACCATCTCCAAGGACAGTCTCGCCGAATGGCAACTCATGAAGCCCGACATCTATGCTGCCATCATGGACCACTTTGCCTCTGGACAGCCCATTGTCTATAACGAAGAGGACCTCTTGGCCAACGATACCGCCATCCACCCTGATGACTCTGAAGAGGTACAGATGATCAAGGAACTACTTGATACCCGTATTCGCCCTTCCATCCAGGAGGACGGTGGTGATATTGAATACTGTGGTTTTAATGAGGGCATTGTCAAATTGAAATTGAAGGGCAGTTGTAGAGGCTGTGATAGTAGCACCATCACACTCAAGAATGGCATTGAGAATATGCTGATGCATTATATTCCAGAGGTGCAGGGTGTTGAGCAGGTCATTGATGAGGATGAGGCTGTTGCTTTACAGGAGTTTGATAAATTGGAGAAGAAGCTGGGAGAAAAATAATTTTTTTTTTTTGAGTAAATATCTATATCACATTTTATTAAAATAATAAAGACTCTTTTTTTTTTTTCTTGTGTTTACACTATTATTATATATAATTTATTTAATCCTTTTCCAAGTTGATGGCATTACCAAACTTGGCATACAAAGCCTTCTTGAGTTCCTTCATTTTATCTTGTACTTCTTCAATAGAGCCCTTGACTTCTTCAATAGAAAGACCCAGCTTTTCTGATTCCTTCTCGACTCTTTCCACTGCCTCAGAGGCACTGACATGAATAAAGGCATCGCCAATCTTGTATCTCACTGCTTCATCTTCATCTGCCAATTCCAACTCCATGGCAACATCATCCAGGTACTCTTTTTCTTGCTGGTATATGTATACAGTTCTTATTAACAAACCGCCTTCTCTTTATATAATTTACTCTCCTTTTTCTATTACCTTTAACTTTTCATACTGTTCTTCAAGGTCATCAATCTTTGCATTGTATTTACTAAACTCATTGATGCGTTGCTGATCAACCCAGGCAACCTCAATATCTGACTCGGTCTCCTCCTGCTTACTCAACTAAAGAAGAGGTGAATATGTGTATTGTTGGTGTAAAGAACACTTATTTACCATTTTAATGTTTGACATGTTTGCTATTTTATATATAAAACGTGTTTTAAACCAAGGGCACAAGTCAAATCTACACGCGCCCTCATTTTATATTCGTTTTTTTTTTTTTTTTTAAATGACCGCAATCAGTCACTCACTATAACATATTTTATTTTAAATGATTTAAATGGAAAGAGTGGATATATATATAATGAAAATAATAAATAAGAAAATGTATGTGTACATATATAATTCTCTAGTTACGATGCTTGACTCTAATTTTGAAGCTTGTTTTCTTGACAGTCAACGTAATAAAATGTCTCACATCAATCGAATCCTTCATTTCCGCTTCGATGGGTTGGATATCATAGTATTTCAAAAGACAGGCCAGGGCCACACGCATTTCCTGGAGTGCAAAGTTCTTTCCAATGCAGTTTCTGGATCCCAAACTAAAGGGGATAAAGGCATCCAAATCATCACGTTCGTTGGGCACGGTGTGTTCATCCTGAATCCAACGCTCGGGTTTGAAGGTCAGGGGTTGATGCCAGTGTTTGGAGTTGGTTTGGATGCCCATCACGTTACTCGAGACGACGATGCCCTTGGGTAATGGGAGGACACCTCCCAGGACGGTGTCTCGTGTGGTGATGCGCTGAAGACCACCGGCGGCCACCGCATCCAATCTCAATGTCTCGTTGATGACGGCGTTCAGATAGGGCAGGTGTTTCAACTGTTCGTGGCTAAAGAGTTTCTGACCCTCCTCCAGGGGGATGGCATCAATCTCGGCATAGATCTTGCTGAGCTTATCGGGATGACGAAGGAGCTCGATAATGACGAAACCGAGGGTGTTACTGGTGGTCTCGGAACCAGCAATCAGGAAGAGTACGGTCTCGGTCATGATGGCCTCGGCGGTGAGACGATCGTCCTCATTGGTGGCTTGCTGCGAGTCGATGAGGGATTGGAGGATATCTTTTCTTTTTTCGCCATCTTGGACTTGGAGACGGCCGTTAATGATCTCTTTTAAAAACTAGGAGAGTGTTATTATTAGGTAAAAAAAAAATGAAGGTCCATATAGCAGATGCCCACTTACGCCTTCAAGTTTAGGGTTGGTCTTTGATGCACTTGGGTAGAAAATCCTTTGAATCATGGGAAACATGGCCCTAAACGCTGCGGCCTTCATCTCGTGAGTAATGGCGCCAGGCACAAAATGGTTATTATGTTCAATCATCTCAAAGGTCTTTCCAAAGGCGGTCTCGCCAATGACATCCAAGGCAAGACATTGCATTAATACCCAGATATCAGTCACGCCATAGCCTTCTTGATCTTGTGTTGCTTGGATGTCTCTGCCAATCTTGTCAAGGAGCGTTTGTGTGACGGAGGTCATGAAGGGTTCGAGAGAATTGAGGTATTTGATGGAGAAAGCAGGTGAGATGATTCTTCTCTATATAAAATAGAATGTTTAGTTTAGATAGATTCTCATGTCTGTATATGATTATACTTTACTCTTTGTTTGTGGAAGACCTTATCTCTTGTGCTGAACAAAGTATAAGTTCCGTCTCCTAAACAAAACAAAAAAAAGAGCCATATATATTTAATATCCATGTGTAACCCTATTTTCTCAAAAATACTTTACTTGCGAATAAATCATAGATGGGTGCCTTTACCAAATCCTCAGTAACAAGAGCCTGTTTAATCATATCTTTATTGGAGATGGAGACAGCTCGAGGACCCAAACGTACAGTCTCACCAAATTCCTCATGGAGTGCAATTAACTTTTGATACCTAAATAAAATAAAGCATTGGATCAAAACCACAGTTTTTTTTTTGTGTGTGTATGTGTATCCTATCCAATATTACATTGTGCCACGGGGTATGTCATAAACCAGTTTAGGCAAATCCATAAATCGAGTGATGAAAGGACCAGGGAGTCTTGCAAGAGGTCCAAAGAAGGCATCATAACATTTCTAGATGGAAGTCGTTTTATTAAAAACATCCATTCTATGTATTACGGATAATAATTCTTACGTTGAGTGTATAAAAAGTTGCAACGGAAATGGCAGTGATTTTACCAATTTTTTCAAGATTGGATCTTTCCGATAAATATTCAATAGCCTTTGTGCTATGTTGTTCGAATTGTTTAATTAATTGTTCAGTATCCATAATGTAAGCGATGAAAAAAAAAAAAAAATGAAAAGAAAAGAAACAATTTTTAATCTTTGCTTTTTATAGCTCCTGTTGTATTTAAGCTCTTGTTTATATGGGGAAAATACACATCCGACAGTTTCCAAATGAGGTAAAAAAAAGTATTACTGTAAGCAGTTTTCTGCGGTATTTTCTGGCCCGAAAAAATAACTCCGTGTCCAATTGTCTTGGAGAATGAGTAATGTTTTCGTGATTTTTTTTTTCTACAAACTCGGACTTAAAGTTTGAGTCAAAAAAATAAAGTCATTTGAATAAGGGTGCATACGGATTACTCAAAGTGTGTTTGGAAAAAAATCTAAAAAAAAAAAAGAAAAGAGTGCTAATGCCGTTGACATATTCGATGAATGGCTGTAGTGATACTAAACGAGGATTATTTGGTAGAGTAATCTCCACTTGTAAATTGATTTTTGATAGAGAGAAGTAGGATAGAAATGTTGCTAGAAAAAAAAAAAAAGTGTATAGCGGACGAGTATTTTCAAGCTGGTACTCTGAGCTACCTATATTCAATTCAACGATTTAACGATATCCCCGATTTAACGATATTTCCCTCTCGAAAAACAAGACCATTATTACTGGTCAAAAAATCGATTTTTCATTTACAATATAATTTCTAGATTTGGTTATTTAAATCGATAGGAATCAGGCACCCTCCCAAATATACCGGTAAATCGAGATTTGGCTTTCAATAAGACATTAACTTGTAATATAGAAGACGATACATTCTCAAAAGAATATCATTCTATAGGAATGATACCAGAGTTTAGTTTAAATCAGTGGACTTGAACACCCCTCTTATATCAACAGAGACAACTACAGACCTTTACACCGACTTTTCCTGCCAAAAAAAAAAAAAAAACTTATGTATTAAATTCTTTTTCATTGATATTTCTCAGGTAATTCTCTTTGATTCTTACAACATTCAGGAAAAAATGTGTTTTTTTTTATGTGACCAATGAATTATCCATACATGTTTTCTTTAGTGCAAAGAGTACTCAATCCAGGTTGAAAAGTCTCAATCTAGTAGCAAAATTTTGAAAGAAAAGGTTCATTATGGCTTGAAGAGAGACGTGAAACAGCTGAAATGAGTAAAGTACTATAAGATTGCTGAAGGAATTCTTAAATGTATGGAATCAGCAAAAGGTTGAAATGAACGAGAAATTGGTGTTATTTTTAAACATTTGAGTAGTAAATTGTTTATCCTTTGAGTCTTCAAGCTAGAGATATTATAATTTCATTGAGCAATGATCTAATACAGTTTAGTGGCATACTGATTAATTGAGAGACCACTATTCTATATTCCATTTTCAATTTACCAAAAGCCTATGCGACTGGCCAATTGATTTTTAACGCTCTGAAAAAAAGAAAGATTCAGGTGGAATAATCATATCATGAATTATTCCAATATCAAGGATATTCCAATATACAGTACTCCAATATCCAGGCTCAACTGTAAACGACTCTTCCAAGTTCACCTTTTCCTACCTCTTAATGGTTATCCCTCCATCCGCCTCCTTCTTCAGCTGCAGTGAGTTTTATCACTACCTGTGGGTTGGATCTGTCTGCTCCGTGTCTGGTCTGAAAGATTGTTATCCAGGATTTCCGTCCAGGATTAATCCATAATCTGATGTCTACCCAAGTATTCGTCCAATTGTATATCAATATTCTTTCTTTTCATACCCTTCATTTCCCCCCTCTTGTACGCTTTCTTAATTGTATTCACCTTATCCACATTCTTTAAGCCACCCGCGGCAGTATGATATTAATGGGACAACTGCACCTCCTGATGAGGATTGGTGACATAAAAAGTAATAAAAAAATAAGTTTCAGCAGCTGTGCATCACTGACGTTGATACTTAGGTGGACTCAATCTATAGAGTTCATACGGGGTCTTTTTTAAGAAACAGAAACTATTTCGGTGATATCAAGTTGAATTTGGAGTTACTATAAAGAATCTGTTCTTTTAAAGTACACACATTACCCTAATCGAGTTAAAAAACTCTCAGTAAACCCATTTCTATTTTTAATTGAATTTGACCTATATGTTTTGATTGAAGAGATGTTACTGTCCATAGGCTCAGAAGCTTTAATTATAAACATATACGTATATTACCTATGAAATTCACATTCTCAAGATAGCTCCACAAACACAAGAATCATTGTGTTCATCAGCTCATCTATTAACATATAAATGGCACTGGTGTAGGTTAAAGAGAAATTAAGTCATACCAAGATGTTTTTTGAGAGTCATACATTATTGATAATAAAGCAATGATAGTTTTTTCTTTTCAAAGTAAGTAAATGCTTTCTTAATCCTCAAGAGGTTATTTAATCAGGTCTGATAGTAAGCTCCCGGTGCTGCTTTTTATATTTTGTCTCTAATACTAAACACGTTGACCATTGCTCCACATAATCAGATATATTTATAATTAAGATTCTTAATACCTTATTATAGTCCAAATTTGTAACCGTCTAATATCACAAAATATAAAACAATTATCAGCATATCTTTGGTTCATCGCTGATCGTCCATTTACTGAGTATAAATTTGTATTGAAACCCAAAATTTCCTTAAAAAAGAACGGTCTCGGTACCTCCCTGGTAGATCAAGGTCCTTCAGATTTTTTGGAAAGGTTCCTTGTCATACACATCATCTCGGCTTTATTTAAGACAGAAAAAGTTGTAAAAGTAATGAACCCTTTTATATATATAACCAAAATGTTGTATTACTATATTTGGGATATGGCAACTTCGCACCGAAGATGTGGTTGTTACAAAAAAGAAGAAAGCCTTTCAACTTATAAAAGAAGGAGAATACAAATTGTAAATTAATATATATCCAATTTGTTTGACCAGCATCTATGCTAATGAGTAGCAATTATGTTACCATTCGTTTTGTTACTTTTTTTAATACAATATGTTTTTGATGGAAGATTATACTGGGAAGGTTTGTTAATAAAGAGGATTCATATCATGCACTGTTAGCTATATATTCTGTCTGAATCAATTTTATTTTAAGAATAGAAATAAGCTTTATCTATTTTCATGAACCTCTAGCTTTCCCTTTTGGTATATCAGCATAAGTTGTGCAAAGTGAATGTGGAAACCTGTCACACAGAGCGAACTTCAAGCTCGGGAAATTCAACACCAAGATGGATTAGAACATATAGCTACTTAGTGAGAGCTTATCCCAAAATAAACACCCCAGATGTATTTTAGGAGTAATCAACTGCGCCTCAATATGATGATGTATTGATTTGTGACATTACATGCAATTAAACCTTACACAAAAATAATGTTTTGTAAATAAAAAAAAACATCACTTTGCTTTCTTCTTTCTTTCCTTCTTTTATTGTTTACTTCTTTATCTTTTGTTAATAAAAATATTATGGGGATCAAGAAAAGCGGTATCTTTCAGACGAGAGAGTCTACCATCACTTTTGCGCTTGTTTCATTTGAAGCAGTGCTTATCTGTATATTAGAAGGCATGGTTATCATGAACCACTTACAGCTTGTAGCAAACTGTAAAGTGACTCAAAAGGGAGAAGGTATACATCCATCTGTTTTTTTCTTCTTCTTCTTCTTCTTCTTCTTCTTCTTACATAAAAGCGTATTGTTCCTAACAATTTTGTTTAATAACTAGGTGTTAGTGAATCTGATTTGATTTACCACTCTCTGTTTATTATTTCACAAGTATTTCAGGTTATTCTTTGCGCCGATGCCTTGATCCAAAAAAATACTGGTACACAAAAAAAAAAAAAAAGGAGACATGACAAAGACTAAAAACATAGTTTAATCCTTATAGCCCAGCTCTGTGCTCTAATTCTTTTCGGCTTGATGGTAGTTGGTAAATATATACTTTCATTTTAATAATAAAAGGCATGAATGATACTAACCTTTTTCGTTTTTATTTACTTCTGTTTATTAGTGTAAGTATCTTTTTTTATTCCTTTTGAAACAATTTAAACTTTTGATCTGCAGCTAATCAAGATACAAAACAGTTATGCTGGTATTCAACTCAAACAACATCTTATTCTTGAATCCTTGGTTTGGTAAGAGAAAACGTCAAAACGAAAAGGGGAGAATAATCTTCCTTTTGTCAAGTTGGACACTAACTTGTGTTCATAACGATTGATTAGTGGATCTGTTTCTGACTGGACGCCTGTTCCTGGATCAAGATGGGCAAATGCAGGTTTAGATGAGGCTCAAAGATACTTCCACGGTGTGATGAGTCCTATTGAATATGCCATTATTGGTTTGATTCCTTTCTTTTTCCTTTGTTTGGCTTATCTGGGTTGGCGTTTAAGAAAACAGTTTGCGTGGGACAATTATAGAAATTTTTCAGCTGACATGAGGTACACCAAAAAAAAAAAAAAAAAAATTGGTCACACAACGTGACACTAATAACAATTGTCTATACACACAGAGTCCGAGGTGCTTTAGTATCAACAAGCATCCTTCTTACCTGCCTTAAGCTTGATTTCTTCTTCATCTTTTCCTTTGCCGCTCAATTGATCCCTTCAAAATACCTTCAATATGATGCAAGCATCACTGAATGTGTGCTTGTATTTGTGTTGGGCGGCTTAGGTCTTTCATTAGCATTGCTTGCAGTGTACAGACAAAACAAATACGCAATGGGTACATTTATTGTAGCTGGTACTGCTTCAGTTGCTTATTTCATTTACAGATTGGTTCGCATCGGACAACCCCGACCTGCAGACAATGACCCCTATGAGCATACACGCCAATTCCTGATCTTTACAACTGTCATCACTCTCTTCCTGATATTAGTTACATTGGGAGTTGCTTGTAAATGCTTCTGGGATGTATATAATGACATTAAAATCTTTACTTCACAGGCTAATAATACTACCAATAATAAGATTTATGGCAAGGACGGCCATGCTCCAATCGATAATGAAAGCACCGACCACTATGAGCTTTATGAGGGTGGTCAAAACAACGCCAGCAAGACCTTGTTGGAGCAGACGGAAAAACCCTCTACAGCTTCGAATCCTCAAAATGGCATGTGGACAATAGAATAAACGCTCTCTATTTCTCTTTCTATAGTTAATACCAATATATATATATATATATCCCTCCTCACCTTTTTTTAATAATAATTAGTTCAATTTTGTTATATTATGAAGTCAAAATGTAAAAAATAAAATAAAATAAAATATAATTATATCGATATCGATATCAATATCATCAGATAGTATATATACTTTGCATTGTTTATTAGAAATAATAATATTTATCATTTGTTTATTGTTATGCCATTGTACTCATAAAAATAAACAAACATATTTTGGAATTCCCGGATTCTCTGATGCTTCCATTTATTAAGATTCTGGGCTTAGAGATCAACCTGTCAAAATAGTTACTTCTTAGATCAATACAATATGTTTACCATGTTTCATCAAAAATATCTCTTTTCGTGGATTTCTTTTTCTCACTTTGCTTATAATGTCAAACGTTATAAAAAGTGCCACAATTTTGTATTGAATTGGCGCACGTCAGTTGAACTTTTGTGTCCTAAAATCAGAAAAAGGAAGGTGAATGAACACTTTTTCTAAATAAAACATTCTGTTTGACGTAAAAATGATATTGACAGCGTCATAAAGAAATCCCATACATTAAGGTACTCAAACCCGAATAGTTTACTTTCATTTTTTTTTTTAAAAAAAAAAAAACAAAAAGTCGGTAATAGAAATGGGCTCAGGTTAATTAAAACTGTGATCACAAAATACAAGTCGAGAGTAAACAAAATGCAAATATGGGAGGACAAACCACTCCCCCTCTTGAGGCTGGTAAACTCTCACTGACCATGTTTGCCTTTTTCGCGGGATTTCAAAAAAAGGGAGTAAAACATATATTTATACATGAAAACATTTTTCTCGCTTTGGATCAAGATATCCACATGGTCCAAGTAATCAAATAAACTAAAAGCTTTGACAAAAATCTATCAATAGAGATATCAGCATGTGAATTTTTCAAGCGATAACATTTTACGTTAGAAATGTTAATGCTGTAACTCGTTGCAAGTGGAATACTAATACCTAGATATGATAGGTTAACTGTGATCACAGTAGTAAACTGCGTGTATTAACCAAGAAAGTCCTTAGTTAAATTCAATGTGTAATTAACATTCAAATTGTTTTAGCCATTTTGCTTGCAAGTTTTATTTTTTGCCTCGTGCTTTTATATTCGAAAACAATGAATTTCGTACCAACAAAAGTACCTTATGTAGCCCTGGGACATATATTCTTGGACAAATTCTATAAGAGGTGGATACCTTAGATGATACTGCCGAGGCTAAGAAGAAGCCTAGTGCTGATGTGAAAGTTTTTGCTGTAGTCAATATTATATAGATTTCACCAAATTACGAATGAGATTATTATTAGTAGAAGATGATATTTCACGTAAATTTTCTTCTGAACTTGATGTTGGGACCGTAAACAAGTTGAGTTTTGGTTTCTTCTGGAGAGTTTTTGGCAATCTCTTTTTGCAGTTTGCTCTTATTTTTGGAAAGTGCATTTCCTCCATATTTGATTGGCGCCTCTCAGTGGCTTTAGAGATCTACTTTCCTTTTTCTCATGTATAGAGTGTGAAGAAATCTGTTTTGTGTTTGTTATAGTATTTAGAGAGTACTTTGGGAAAATGAGATACAGATACTGAGATTTATTTATCACCGATATCACTCAAATATTTTTTGATGTTTTTGAATGCATTGACTCATTTTCTGTCAATCAATGATCTTGTATTACTGCTAAACAACAATGCACTGAATCACTGCATTCAATTCGCTGTAAATATTAATTGACGTACTTCAAATTCTTATTATGTAATAGCGAATATGAAGATATTCAGACAAAAAAATGGATGAAACCTATAACTTCACCAAGATGAAAATTTTCGAAAAACAGTTGTTTTTGGATTTCTCTCTTATGAAGTAGAAGGTACCGTATATGTTAATTTTTTAAAAGTCAGATAAATCTTTTGAGCATTGGCCAAATCTTGATAGATCTTTAAGTCCATTTCATTTCATTCTTCCAATTAAAGTAGTGAATTTTTAACCTTCTAGAGCGGTTTAGATCGATATAAGCTCTTTTTTTATATATATCAAAAAGGGTCTGATAGGGAATGGACGACACTTTTCGCGTCGGAGATAAGGAACGAAGATGCAGCTTCTGATTGGAAAACATAAAAATTACTTTATGCATTAAACGCCAATCCAGTCGAATTATGTTGGTGAGTCAATAAACATAATTTGTGGAAACATGAATGTTACTAGTTAGACATTTGGATCACCATCAGATAATGAAGTACAGCGATTTTAAAGTTTACCTGATATGCACTTTTCTTCTTCAATAAATAAATACAAAAATAGGAGATAAATATGTGCAGTTGTGCCATTCCTGTAATAAGGTCAGATATTCAAAAGTGAATAGTATTTGGTAGAAAAAGCTACAACACTCTAAAACTATTTGCAAAAAAGTTAGTTTCTTCCAGTTTTGGATATCCAATCATATAGCTTGGCTAGCAAGCGAGACAAAACTTGTCATCAATCCATCCAATCAAATTTCGAGAATACCAGGTGATAATCTAGCAGCTATCTGAACCAGCTTAAAAAATTGTCATATTTCATTTGATAACTCCTTTTTCTTCTACATCTTACAAAAAGAAATATTATTTCTAAACCATCACCTATACATATAAATCACATAATACACAATAATGAGCTCAATCGACAACAAATCAACACATTCTTGGGGACTAAGCGCTGGCGCCTTGGATGATTGGCTTGAAAATGATTTGAAGCAATCCAACCTGCTTACTGATACCCACCCTTCGACTAACTGTACATTTAAACCTGATATCAACAAAAGCTGTAAATTTTCTCAAAATAATGACCATAGTATTCAAACATCTTTGCAGACCCACGCTGAGAGAAATAACAATGCTGTACATATTGACAACAAACCTTTATTACAAATGGAAAATGGAAATCTAATTTTATTGCGTAACGGCATCAAGATGCCTATTCCTCCCCATCTAATTCCAATTATTAAAGCCTATTCGACATTTCGTAATAACGTACATATAAAGCCTGAAACAGTAGATACCAACGAAAAACGTGTAACTAGTGTCAATGATGAACATATTTACAACGGCAAAAGATTAATTACCCCACCTCCCACATCTCCAGAGTCTGTAAATAAAAACTTGAAGGGAAAGAAGACGGATTTAATTACAAAAAGACAACGAAACACTGATGCTGCCCGTAGATCGCGTTTGCGAAAGGTTTTAAAGATGGAATCCTTGGAGCAGAAAGTTGGCGACCTCAAGACTAACAATGATCGATTGCGAGTTAAATTAGCGTTATTAGAATCTGAAAGAGATCAGATATCAGACAAAGAGAAGCGCAACAGACAGTATGTTCTGGAACTGGAAGCTCAACTTGCTCAGGCTCACAGTAGACTAGTTAAAAACTTCAATAGTGATGCTTAATTTCAAAAAAACACAAATATTAGTTATAATCATTTCCCATCCGTGTATCTTCCCTTTCTCTCTCCCTTTTTATATCTCTTTCCCTCCTCCTTTCATCTCTTTTCCTTTAATCTTATTACTGATATTAATAAATCATTAAAGAACGTCTGGATAGACCTTACAAGAATCTTAAAACATCATTTTATAGCATAGCATTTGTTTCCGCAGTAAGCATTTTTAATTACTTATTGAAATCCAAACCATAACATCCGGGTTTTTAGCATATAGATAAAATACAGATCGCGCTATATGGCGAATGTCTTCCTCCCTTAGAAAATATAGTATTCATTGTGTAATACTACATATATATTCAGACATAAACTTACGATAACTTTATACGAAAATTTATACTCCATTTCTTGATGGAATAGTACAAAATAGCAAACAAAATTAATACGCGATAAGCTTTTGAAAGATTCGATATCGAGACAGAAAGCTAGAACTGCTTTTACGGTGATAAGCAAAATGATATAACACTTTATAAAAGATAAAATAACTTCTTTATTCCCTTCTTCCTTATCGTCAAATATCGTCATTTATAAAAAAAAAGACACAGCCT
>MU622332.1:20296-32635 GCA_025399235.1 Backusella circina FSU 941 | reverse complement strand
GCTCATTAAGAAAAAGAAGCAAAATAATGAACTAATGGCTGCAAGTGAAGCTTACTGTTGCATCATTTGTTGCGTATTATACTTTAAATGTAATATAGTTATTATACCTACTGCACAATTAAATTAAGGGCATAAACGATTGTTTCTTAGAAATTTTACGTTGCTTTCTTTGGAGCACTTTCAAATGTTCCTGGGCCATTCATTACTCGCTTTACTAATATTCCATCGTTTAAATATAATATTGCTAGTGGAAGAAGGTACTTAATATTAGAGGAAGTTTTATTGTTCCTTTATAAACCCTGTTTACATGTAGATTTCAACTCGTAAAGATGCTTCATGAGAAGTACGGTCATATTGTACGTCTTAGTCCAAATATTATATCCATATCAGACAAAAGTATGATGAAACAAGTTCTTGTTACTGATGATTTGCCAAAATCACCCGTTTATGATCTTGTTGCTCGTATGTACTGAACCTGTGAAGTTGATCTACAAATGTACTAACAATAATGGCATTTTTTTAAAAAAGGAAAGGGAATCCCAAATCTATTTAGTACAAGGGATAAGATATTTCATCGTCAAAGAGTAAGACTTTTAAATACATGAAGTAGTGTGCTTTTTATTGACCTTTTTTTTCCTTGAAACCAGAGAAGGGTTGTTTCACCAGCCTTTTCTATTAAATATTTAAACTCACTAGAGCCTTTTATGACATCTGTTACACAATCATTAATCGATAAAATTGGTAAAGACATTGAACATACAAAGGATCAAGAAGGCTATGGTGTAGTTGACATTTGGATGTTGATGCAGTGTCTTGCATTGGATGTCATTGGTGAAACTGCATTCGGACAGACATTTAAAATGATTGAGAATAACAACCATTTTATTCCTGGTGTCATTAAACAAGAAATGAAAAGTACAGCTGTAAATGGCATGTTTCCGATTCTTTCAAGAATATTTGTTAGAAGTGCCACACAAACAGACCCAAGGCTATATAATGTAAGTATTTTTGTTATGGACAAGTATAATAATGCCAACCAATTTATATAATCGGATACACTTAGTTCTTAAAAGACATCATTGAACAACGCATTTCTATCAAAGGTGAAAAAAGAAAGGATATTTTACAGTCTCTTCTTGATTCACAAAAAGCAGTAAACGATGAAGATCGCTTGGCAGCTGACGCCATTATGTCAGAGACTGTTTTATTTTTAGTCGCTGGTTCTGAGACTACTAGTAATACTCTTGGTTTTGCAATCATTGAATTACTCCATCGCCCCGATAAGCTTAAGAAGCTTTATGCTGAGATTGATCAGGTGCCTCTGGAAGACGACCAAAAGATATTTAATCATGAACAAGTAAAGCATCTTCCTTATTTGAATGCAGTTATCAATGAAACGCTACGTATCGATGCTGTTGCTGCTGGTGGTATGCCGCGTATTACTGCTGAGAAAACTATACTAGGCAACGATTTGGTTTTGCCTAAAGGAGTACGTAGTCCTCAAGTTTTAGTTATTCAATGGATTAGTAACATGATTTTTTTAGATTCATATTGTTACCAATGTTTATGATGTACAGACAAGTCCTGATTACTGGGATAACCCATTTGAATTTATACCAGAACGCTGGATCCCTGAAGAAAGTGGTACTGTAAGACCAGCTGATTTAGATGCATTCTTTCCATTCAGTTCCGGGTAAGATCTTATATTCCCTTTCTCTCATTTCTAGTAGATAGATATACTCACTAGTTTATTATAGAACAAGAAACTGCATTGGAAAGAACTTTGCCCTTCAAGAGATGCGTGTTGCTCTGTCATCCTTTTTAAAGTATTACGAAATGGCTCCTATTAAAAAGGAATTGGAAGACAGTAAAGATGTTCGACTATTTATCACTTTGGGCGTGAAAAAGAACAGCTTTAAAATTAGAGTAAAGCAACGAAATTAAGTGAACAACTACACTATTTTGTAATCAAAACGAATGCAGAGCCAGCTATATAAGTATTTTCATTCATTTAATATCTTCTATCTTTATATATATCTTAAATACCCTGTGTTATTTATCCTATAAAATATATTATATCCTATGTTTATTGTACTCAAATGTCATTTCATGGTACCTCCCGTTTTGTTGTTTTTTTCTGCTCTTGGTAAGTGAATTATCCAATTGAACTATAATACAATTTGTGTAAGAATATACAAGTTTTAAATAGTCTCTCTAATGTTCTATTTTGTTTCTGTTTCTTTACATTTTGTTTAATCCATATTATTTGGCAGCTCTTGTATTCACTTACGCTACAGTGTCATTTTTTAACGTCTCTAAATACAATAGAGACTGGAAAATATAATGCACTCTAACAGAATATTCTGGATATTGGAATACTCAGTTTTTCAGTCTCTACTGTGATTATAAAAGCCTATTACGCATCTCACAATGAAAATCAATACTGTTTTTCTTAAGAGATTGATAAAAAATTACAAATTAATGAGAAGTTTTAAGATTATCATATAATAAAAAGTAGAATTTAATGAGTGAACTGGTAATGAGATAAGCCATCAAGTAGTAAGAGCCAAATCACCTAAGATTGAAGAACAGGATATATTTTTATGTTCAAAATAGACAAAGATTACAGTGATGAATTCAACAGATGATATAAATTACAATTTTAATACCAAACAAAGATCGAATTAGTAATACTTCGTGTATTTACTAGAATATGAGTACTTACGCCATCAATTGGCCACTGATTAGTCCCGCTATAACTGAGTATACAATGGCCAAATGATAGTAGCACAACTACCTAAGTAGCGAAAATAGGACTAGAATCAGTAGTTACGAATCGTTGAACCTATCAAACAATGAAGGTAACTAGCAAAAAACAAGAAATATTAGATCTTGGTTAATGGATAAAGCAAGACTCGAATGACAAAGGTAGCGATACTACTAAATTATCAAGAATTGGTAGTGAATACCAAAAAGTTGGCCATTGAGATATCTGCTCGTGCAGTTAATCATACGAGTTTAATCCTCACTCTCTCCCCTATTTTTAAGCTTTTTTCGGTAAATATTCTTATTTTTCAATAACATCAAATCCTTTGATAAAGACAGTTCAATTATTATTGAAGTCATATTATAAGAACCATACGCTGAATTTTCATTAGATACAAACCTTGTCATTTTTAATGAATTTCAATTTTATACATGTGTATAACCCATTTTAATTACCAAAAGAAATAAAAGTTAGTTCGCATTGAACTCTCTATATTTAAAAATTTGTTTATAAAGATTGAGAATATTCATTTTAGGTATTCACCTCCAGGGATTACTTTTTTTTAACTCCACTAATGAAAAAATAATTCAATATAGATTTGGTTACGCTTACATAATTCAGTATGGTGTTGATATAAAGGCCATTATCATAATGACAAGAGTCTAAACTAATTTAAGAAATTTAGTCAGTTTAGCTGATGCTCAATTTGTATATATTAGCTCTGACGATAATAAATACAAGTCAATACTCTCTCCTTTTTTCCGTATATTTACTTATATAGCATCAGATGCTTTTTTTTTCTCCTAGAGAGCCAAAAAAAAAAAGAAGTAATTGTAAATACTACTATAGAATCTCTGCAGATCTGCGGGTTATGGACGATTTTAGGGTAATTGGCGTTAGGGTACCGGAGTTTAAGCTTAGTCCACAAGCATGGAGCTCCTGAAAATCCTTTTATTAAACCCTTAGTTTTTGAAATAAAGAATTATAAACGTTTGAGCTTCTTTATAAGCAGAGTCATAGAGCTGGGGACATGTATTCTTATGTAGTTTTATCTGATCTCAATAGAGAGATAGGCTTCAAAAATCGTAATTTATATGCTGATAGTTATTTAAGATTGACTTTCGCAAAAAAAAAAATACGATTACTTACTTATACATCCAACTTCAATAATTGGTACTTCATTGCATTATTTATTGTATAATTTAATAGTTAAGCTAGATGAGTGCTCCCATTTCACCTAAATCTAATAGTTTAAAGTCCAGTACCTTAATTCCAAGTACTCCAAAATTATCCACAACACAGATCTGCGGCTTATCTTGTAAATGCACCCCACTTTTAACGGAAAAAACCTATCTAATAGGTTACAAAGTATATTTACTGCAACACAGACATATTTCAAGTTTTTGGTTGCAGATATTTTTTGTTTCAACTATTATACAAATAAGTTCTTTACTTGAATCATTTGTTGAATTCTAAGAAAGTTAACAAAATTTAAAAAAGTGATATCTATATTCCAAAAGAAAAGGCGATAGCAAACTTAATCCAGTTCTTATAAGACCTGCAATACGCAAGTTTTACTTCTATGATACTTCATACAATTTGCACTATACCTTTATTAATGAACTGCAGCTATAACTATATTCCCAAGTTAAATATCCACCAGTTGATCAGAGTTATACGAGTCTATCCATATTTAAAAATGACAGCGAAACTTACTCTTTTCAAACAGTCTCTCCGTTTAAGAAGTGGAGTACCTGTTTGTTATAGTCTTACATGAGCAAGAAATGGTTTAGAGATGAGATTACATATAAATTCTCCTAGATGCATGTTTCTTGTGATGCTTTAAAAAAGAAATAGCAAAAAAGAAATGTTGTATTCTCTACACTCATCAAATGAGCTTGTAAAGGTGTGCGAAGAGAAGTTTTAAATTAAAAATCATAGTATTTAAGCGTTCAGTAATGAAAATTAAATAGAACCAGCTCCTAGGTATCTCAGTTCTTTTTTCCCTCCTCTTTATGTTCGCATGACATATGATTGTTATTACACCTGGGATTAAAACGGTTCATCTTTAAAAGAAAGCCCTTACAGAATGAATTAAAACTAGAAATGATCTATAATATCTGGGAATATAGAGTGACATAAACAAGAGAAGCTGTTGATCTACAGTAATTTAGACTTCGATGATTTTAAAAGTCCCCTTTTTTTCGGAGGCATTGCATCAGATCCTCTTTTTTTATTATTTAGTGCTTGAGAACCCCTATTTTTATCATTTTTTAATAATCTCATCTCTAAACCATTTCTTGCTCATTTTGATTCCTTTCTTCTCTCTATACTAAATAACCAATGGATATAGAGAAATATTTTAAAGATTTAGTAGCAACTAAAACGAATGTCTTGGAGTACATACCCAATAGAAAGAATGTTAAAGATCTTGCAAGGGTTTTTGTTTTCTCTCTTACAGCGTATTATGTTATGAAGGTAATATATTTATTCAATCCTTCTATTCATTCATGCATTAATATCTCTTTTTCATAGAAAGTGTATACGGGGCTTTTTGGACCACTTGTTCGTATACCTGGACCTTTTATTAGTCGATTTATAAGGTCACCATCGATAAGACATACGTTGCTTAATGGAAAGAGGTGAGCTATTTCAAAATGAAAAGGTTATACAGATACCAAATTTCACTAACATCATACTTTAAGATATAAACATATAAAGGCTCTACACGATAAATATGGTCATGTCGTACGTCTAAGTCCAGACACCATATCTGTTACAGATAAAGATATAATAAAGACCGTACTTGTTACAGAAGATTTGCCAAAGTCACCGCTGTACCATATTATTTCAGGTAAGTCATGGCACCGAAATTATTTTTTTTTCTATGCATGAAATTTTTGAAGGGAAAATAAACATTAATGGTAAATTATGCACTTTTTTTTTCTTAAAAAAAAAAAGGTAAAAGTGGAACAACTTTGTTTACTACAACGGATAAAGACTTTCATCGACAAAGAGTAAGGCAATAAAAAAAAGAGGAAAAAGAAACGGAAAGGGGTTTATACTAATCGTATCTCCAAAAACGCATATAGAGAAGAAACGTTTCATCCGCCTTCTCCGTTAAATATCTTGTTTCCCTTGAACCCTACATGACCACGGTAACATGTTCTCTCATGGACCAAATCATTTTCGACCTGGAAAAGACCAAAGACGCAGAAGGTTATGGCACAGTTGATCTCTGGTCTCTGTCGCAGCGATTCTCGCTAGATGTCATTGGGGAGACTGGATTTGGTCAAACATTCGATATGCTTAAGAATAACAATCATGTTATACCGAATTCCATCAAGAAGGAACTTAAAATGAAGGTGATTTCATCGATTTTCCCTCTTTTAACGAGAATTTTCATGCCTGAGACTTTACTGAGTCACCCCTATGTACAGCCTGTAACGTATTTTTAACTTTTTTTTTTACTCCGCAAATACTAAAGACCATCTTTCATAGTTTTTGAAGGATATTATTTCCAAACGTGCCAATAGTAAAGATAATACACGAAAGGACATTCTCCAAGCATTTATTAATTCCAAAAATGCAGCCAATGCAGAAGATCGCTTGTCTGATGACGCCATCATTGCCGAGACGGGTCTCCTCTTATCTTCAGGTTCTGAAACCACGGGAAGCACGCTTGGTTTTATCCTCATTGAGTTGTTAAAGAATCCTGATAAGCTTAAAAAGTTGTGTAAGGAGATTGATGAGATGCCCTTGGAAGAGGGCCAAAAGGTGTTCCCTCATGATCAGTTAAGGAAGCTTCCCTACTTGAATGGAGCCATCAATGAGGGATTGCGTCTTCATACTGCTATTGCCATCGGTCTTCCTCGTATTACAGATAAGGAAATTGCATTAAGTGATCAATTGACTTTACCAAAAGGAGTATGTTTTAGGTTTTTAAAAAAGGTGGATACTCTTGTTATTAACACCTGCTGTTTTTTTTAGATAACTGTTATGGTGAATCAATATTTATTACAAAGAAGTGCTGATTATTGGGAGGAACCTGATAGTTTCATTCCAGAGCGATGGATCCCTGGAGAAGAGTGTCACGTAAAGGAAGCTGACCCAGACGCATTTTATGCATTTAGTGGCGGGTAAGACTTTTTTTTGGTAATTTTCTTTTTTTAGAAAAGGTCATTAACTTTGAAAAAAAATAGAACGAGGGGTTGTATCGGAAAAAATTTTTCACTTCAAGAGATACGTCTTGCACTCTCAGCAATCGTAAAGCACTTTGAACTCAAACCTATCGAGCAAGAACTGAAGAGTAGTGATGATCAGAGAGTATATATCACATTGATGTTGAAAAACAATAGCTTTAAAGTTAAAATGCGACAGAGATAGATACAGGGTAACTCGTTTCAATACTTCTTTATCGATAAAAATCAAATAAATACCTTGTTTTTCTTTTAAAAAAGGAGAGTATATATAGCATACATAATAAATGCAACATAAAAGGGTAGATACGATATATTCTATGGTATCCATAATTAAAGTTATAAAAGTTATAATATCGCATCAAAAAAAAAAAAGTTTAAAGCTTTTTACTGTTTTTTAAAAAATTGAGAATAAATTACATATTAATGAGAAAAGTGAAGAGAATAACTGAGAAGAGATAATAATTGTATAAATAAATAAAGGCAATCAATAGAGTAGAGAAGCGAAATGTACAAACATGTTGTCGATACCATGCAATGAATGGAGGTACCAATAGAAGCCGTAAGAGAACAGCATAGAGATTAAAATAGTAGACGAGTTGAGGAGAATACACTAGTTAAGACCATATGTATGTATACCAGAGCAGAACCAAGAAGGGAAATATATTAAAAAAAAAAACAAGAGAGTAACCCATTATATAAATATTGATAGAAACATAAAAACCTACGACGTCGGATAGTCTATGGGAGAGGACAGAAACAGCCATCCAGGGACGCAGGGTCGTATAGAATATTAACAACCCCAGTGATAAGAGGAAGCCGAAAGAGAACACGAGCATATCTTTTCAATTTAAACTTAAAATAGGGTTAGTACACAATTATATATACATGTTCTTTATAATAGCAAACCTACTCAATGTGATCATCAGGACAACCAAAAAATGAATCCATCTGGGGTTCAAAGGTTATCTGATATTTTGATATCTATAAAGGAAAGAGAATACTGTGAGTTGTACGTTCAATTGGGTTTAAATATAAATGAAATAAAATACATTCTCTTATTCACATGTAGGAATTGACAGATATTTCTTAAAATAAGTCTAGACATAGATTCTCACAACATTTTTTTTTTTTTTTTGCCTGTTCTTTGATTTTAGTGATATCTTCGTAATCAGAAACAAATAAACACAGAAGACTTCGGGATCAAGTTCACAGTTACCATTCATTATATTGTTAACTGAAAGGTGTCTCCAACGAATTGATTTAACGTTATTCTAATAAATGTAGATGATATAGCATATATGATGACTTGTATCATCTTGAATAAAGCACAAGGCAGTCTTTTACATGACAATTAAAGTTGACGATAGATGAGATCCTTTTGGTCGCTTAAAAATAGGCCCTTGTGTTATCATTCAAAGGATTGGATCATGAACTTAGCCCCCTTTAGTCCTCTCACCTTAGCCTCTTTTATGACTCGATATTATTATCAACTTTTTATCAATAATTTGAAACTTTTTCTCATTTTTTTTGAAAATGACAGCGCATTAACTTGATATTTATTTAGTAGAATATTTTTATTAAGATAAATGTGTTGTACAATCTCCTTATCATATATATAGATATATAGATGTATATATATCTATGCGAAACTCAATTATCCTCTAAGTGTTGATCCACAACTCAAAGTATGTTGTAAACTCTGAGCACTTCCATTCCCATATTGATCTGAAGAGACAACATTAGTGGTTGTCATCACCCCTTTATTTCTAGCTTGAACCCTTCTACGACCATACAGTCTCCACACAACAGCTCCAATAGCAACAAAGACTACTGCCGATAAAGTCAATGACACTGGAATAACCCACTTTGGTAAAGTACTCTGTTCATCCGTATTCTTTTCCCTATACCTTGGTGGTAGTGAGTTGGGTTCATCTGTACTGTTACTCATATGATACATGATTTTATATGCTAATACATTTTGATAGGGTGCGTTGTAGTCTAATGCCACTTCATTCTGTTCCCAGTTTTGATAACTATCATGATAACTGTCAGTACGACTAGGCCCGCCCACTAGTGCTGTATGTATTATGATGTGTTAGCAGAAAAAAAGAAATGATTTCATGCTCCCTTCCTCTCTCTTTCATACCTCCATATAAAACATTTGTTAATGGAATATCCGTGCTATTGGGATAGATACCTGTGTCTGGGTTTGCTAAAGCTGAATGAGGATATCGAGGCGAATCAGGTCCTTCTCCAACAACATAATTTTGTTTTATTGGATTTTTTCCCAAAACATAATTCAATTGGCTATTAGCCAACGCTATATATTAAAAAAAAAAAAAGTTTATTTTGCTTTTTCTGATTTTAACCATTTTTAATTTATTTCCTTTTACCTTCGTATTCTCTCACTTTTGCCACTAAAACTTCATTATTCTCTGACTTTCCAATCATTTTCCTTAGTACATTTGTTGAATAAGAAACCAATAAAAAGCTCGTACTCAGGGCATTGGCATTGCTATTGACAGTACTTTTTGAGGGAAAAAAAAGGGAGGGAAGTTTTTAGATATGACCCTCATCTTTCTGTGGTAATACTTACCTAAAATCATCCCACCAAAGTAATCCACCCCGTGTTCTATTTACAGAGGTACCCTCTACAATCCCATCCAAGTATCTTTCAGTATCTAATCTCTTCATGAATAACGCGTATTCGTCCCCCGTCTCCAACATGACCTCTGAAAACAAGACATAGACTGCGCCATACTAAAATACATCATCAGCATCAGGTATATGTTCTTTTTTTCTATTTACCTTATTATCCCATCCTAATGGCTGGGTTCGCCCCCCAAGACCTATCCCACTATTATAAAAATAATGTGCATTATTTATATATAATGTATCTTTAGTGATTTTATAAAGTAACAATGATGCAAGTGCTAAATCGTCCGTATAATCTATACAAAACCGAGGTTTTTCTATTTAGTCACTTCAAAAAAAAAAAAATGAAATACACGCAGCACGTACCAGAACTTGCATAACTATGACGCACAGAAGGAACGGACGTCTGATATGACCGATAGGGCACAATAGACACGGACGCATTGTATAACTGAATCGCATGCAAAGTCAGCATGGATGCATAAGCTAAATCCTCTGGATCGTTTGTGATTGAAAAGAAACGTGCTGAACTTGCCAATGCAGCAGCTAGAAATAATAATAATAATAAAAAAGATTTGTTTTTCCATATTTGATTTATCTCTCTCTTTTTTTTTTTTCTGTTACCTGTCATTGCTGCTACATCTGTTCCAAAATAAGTTTCATTGATTTGATAACATGGTCGCGGTAATTTAATACCAGCATCTGAACCTTATATATGCATGTTAGTATAGTTTGGATAGGAAGAAGATGCACAGACATACCGAAATAACTATGATCCAACCTTTCGTCACCCACCTTTAATAAGTGAATTAGATATGGGAAGAATAATAATACATCATACACTTACTTGAACATATAATGTAGATGGTTCTGGATGTGCTTTTATTAACCAATCTGTACCCTGTTTATTTTTTTTCTTTTTAGCCTCTCTTATTTTTATTACATAAAAGAGGGGATTGATTGTTTTAGTATTACCCATTTTATTTGTTCTCTTAAATAAGTTGATTGATTTGCCAATTGATACCCTTCATAATAATCAAAACCTAGAAAAAAAAATAATCAAATAAGTCTCTTGTTATTCACCCTTCGTTCTCCATCTTTACCTCCCCAACTCAACACAAATAAACTATAGGCCAATGGAAATGTAAATTTTAGATAATCACCTGCATCATAATATCCCTTAAAATAAAAAGAGGGTGAGTCATGCATTTAATAAAGTGTCACTTTTTTTTTTTTTTGCTACCCCAGAGAGATCTCTATTCACTTCTGATCCATCATTAAGTGCAGAGTCATGGCGCCTGTTATGAAAAGAGAATAAGATGGATGTTACTATCATTATTATTACTTTACCATGGAATACGATTATCTTTAGGTAATTGACCTGATCTCTGTGCCTCATAAAATAGAATAGAATGGTTGAGTAATTGGCTGTACTGCTCAACGGGTGTTTGAATAATAGCAGGCAGCGTCTTGTATTCATCGCTTTTGACAGTTTTTATTATCATTATAGTAATCACTAGTATTGTGTGTTGTAATAGTTGACTACACCACATTTGTTTTTTTATGATAAAGTAATGAAATGGAGAAATGAGAGAAGGGGAATTTACAAGGGGAGGAAACACTTTCTTTTATATTTTATATTTTTATTAATTATTATTCTCTCGAAAGAACACTTTTTTTTTTTAATAATAATGCACGGTAACATTCGTCACTTGCATAATGTTTTATTAATTTATTTTACATTTCGTCAAGGTATCCTTCCACAATTCATCCATATTATCCAATTTCCCATTGATCATAATAGCAGGTAACAACTGTGGCTTCTGATTTGCCCAATAAACACTTCCTCCCATTCCCTCGTCTGTGGATAACCGTGTTGCATCCGTCAAACAGA
This sequence comes from Backusella circina FSU 941, assembly GCA_025399235.1. NCBI lineage: Eukaryota > Fungi > Mucoromycota > Mucoromycetes > Mucorales > Backusellaceae > Backusella > Backusella circina. Next base: position 21,117 of record MU622332.1, on the reverse strand, counting down.
GATAAAGAGGTGTTAAACTGCCCTCCTTTGGTGTTAGCATGATGTAATCAAATAAGAATCCCAAGAGGGGAAGTGTGAATACGGTTGTGTGAGAGAATAGACGAGTACGCACGGTGCCAGGATGATACACTATAATTTACAGTCATTTTCTTTTTTTATTAGTTTTTTCCATGTATAAATTTATATTCTTCCAAAATGCTTTTACCAAATGTAGATATATTTGTTTCTTTCGCTATCAAGGGACCCATACGAGATATACAGGCTTTACTATAGGCGTAGTGATCCAATCCATTTAGATCATATTTGGTCAATGGCGTTTTTGTATCTAGATTATTGGTTGTATAGAGTGTGGAACTTGCAGCAAAGAGGATACGACTATTGTCTTGCATGTAGGGAAGTAGTAGTTGTGTTAATAGAATGGGTGATAGGTAATTCTATTATAGTAAGAGTGTTAGTGATGATGACTTTGTCTGTATATAATTATAAAGTAGATCGACTTTACTGTTTGGCATTGTGATTCATAGCCATCATTGGTGAAAGAAAAGGGAACATTCATAACACCCGCATTATCTAAATCAAAGAATTATCTTTTTTTAAAAAATATCTTTTTGATAGAAAAATAAAAAAAAAAAACTTTACTTATTAATAAGGAAATGCCCTTATTTGGTACCAATTGTTTGACTTGATTGACAAACTGATGAACAGAGTCAAAGGATGTAAGATCAAGCGATAGAAATGTGATATTTTCAGATTTGAATTCATTTTTTAGATCATTCAGATCCTTTTCTTGAGTGCGAGAGGCTACAATTCCAATGAGATGA
>MU622332.1:3732-20271 GCA_025399235.1 Backusella circina FSU 941 | reverse complement strand
AACAAACAATATTGTTTACTGGTATAAGGGTAAAAATCTTCGAAAAAATTCAATATTATATGCTATACTCCTACTAACTATTTCTATTTGTAGTGAAGTGAGTTCATATTGTTTTTTAAATTTAGTGAAATTACTTACGTGCTATATTTAAACCAATATAAATTTCATTAAGGACCTCTCTCAAAAAAAAAATCTCACTTTTTCGCTTCGATTTTCAGTAATTGTCGGGAAAAGAAGTAGATAAATTACTTTATCACATCCCCAGTAGAGAAGTACCCGTGATACAAATACCAACCGTATAAAGTTAATGCAATTGTAACGTCGTTTGTACAGTTTTTAATTAAATTGTTTTGTTCATTATTTTTTTTTCTTTAATTGTCTTTTTTTTTTCGGGCTATATCCTTAATCTAAATTAGTATAAAAATTAGGGGTTTGTTTTTTTTTTTGTCTCCGTGAAAAATTTTAGACTAATTTCCTGTCCTATGGGTCTGAAAACACGAAGTGTGATCAAATCGCAGAAACTAGTCAGTTACCCAACATCTAGGAAACAAAACTCAGTGTCAAACTAAAATTAAATGCGACAGAGAAAATACCACTTTTACTAAATTATTTTCCTTAGCGATTTTTTTTTCTCTGGGCCAAATTGATAGTTTTTCCATTTTTTTATTTATTTATTTTATTGTTGTTGTTTATATGAGCCTATAGTATACAAATAGCTTTCACCATATAAAGTAGTAGTAGAGAGAGAGAAAAATTATCGTATACAATTTCCGCTAGAGTTAAGGAATAATACCGATCCAAATTGGAACTATTAGCGTACGAAGTGGTTTTTTTTTTTTTTTTACCGATCCAAATTGGAACTATTAGCGTACGAAGTGGTTTTTTTTTTTTTTTTGAGGAATTATCAATAAAAATTTTCTATTTAGTCACAAAAGTAATACAAATATATATATGTTAGCTAAATAATTGTTTTATAAACGTCTTTTCTGAAAATTTTTTTTTTATTTTTCCTCACATACTACACTATAAAAAAAACTCACTTTTTCCTCCCATACTTTTTTCTTTGACATGTTTTACACACACAAAATATAGATAATAAAAAAAAAAAAAAATTTGAGACCGGTAGCGTTGTATAAGAAATTTTTTACGTCAACTTACCAATAGTCGAAGTAGATAGAAAACAACACCATTACGTTAAAGGTTCTCGAAACTGAACTTAGATACGTGAAACCGGAGTAGTAACCAACGGGTCCCTTCATGCAGGTCGCATTTAGAGAATAACAGATCGTTTGAGAGTAATTTTATTAAGTTCTATGGGAAGTTCAGAGCACGCCATACGACTTCGTTTAGTCCGTTTCGCACAACTAGCTCACGCAGTTTCTGGACGAAGTTTGATGAGTATTACATGAGCAGGTCGCTCCACCGGTTACAACAACGCACGAGCAGGTTTGTCTGACAGCTTTAGTATAGTAGTGGCGTCACCACCGACTCTCTAACCTCTTATATCGAGAGCTACCGCTGTGCCGGGTCAAAAAGTCGTTTACATAGGGTCCGGTTACCATCCGACGGGAGACACACGCGGACATAACGACGTCTCTAGACCCTAACTTCTTAAAGGTCCAGGTAGTAGAGCTGACGTATAACTAACCGCAACACACTGTACTCGAACCTGAGAAGCGATAGCACCAAAACGACATACAAATAAAACTATACTACGACCTTAAGTGGCCGTTAGTGGAACAGACATAACGACTAGTGACGTAGGTTCACCAGTTTGACCTATACCCACCGTTACTGGACACGGTCCGCGAGCCCGACTTGCATTATCTACAGAACTCCACAACTACCAACAACAAGTAAAACCTTACTATTCCCCGACAACAGCGGTGAAAATAGAAAGAGGTGTAACCATTACTACCGGAGACTACCAACACGATAAAACCTTTCCTACCCATTCCGGTTTCATCACGAATTTTTCCGGCATTACTCTTTACACTGGAAGTAACTACACATATACATATATATATTATTAAATGTTACTTATTCTTAATAATTTTTTCTTTTCTTTTTCTTCTACTCCTTTTATCCTAGTGGGAAAATATATTTTAGTATTAACTGTTTCTTGCCTCAATCCTGTAGTATTATTTTTCATTATTACAATTATTACCCCTCCACTGAGTTTAGTAAATCCAATAATAATCTGAATAAACACTACTTCGAACAAATCTAGTTTTTATATATTATTTTATGTTCTATTAATTATCTTTAGAATGAAACTACGGGATAATAAAAGTCGGAAATACAATTTTATATTTATGTTAAATACACGTCAGAATAATATGAAAAAATTTTTTTTGTTTTTTGTTTTCTTATGTAACAGACAGAAAAGTAAAATTTTTTTGAAAAAAAATTAAATAAAAATAATGGTAAAAATAGTGTTTAGATAAAGTGTAAGATAGTAGTTCAAGATATAAGCCATGGGTCTAGCAGTTTTCCTCAATAAAAAAATAAAATATAAATTATAGGTCAGTTTAGCGAGTGAAAACTAAAACTACATTTCATAAAGTTTCTATCGTTAGTTTACAATAGTAATAGTAGAAGAACGAAAAGAAAAACTAAAATAATAATTTGTGGTTTAACAAAATAAAACATATTTTACTTATATTTCCTATAAATATTTATATTTATATGGGTTAGTTCCCCCAATGCAGAGGAGAAGGAATAGGGAAAATTTTTGACATATTGGTGAACGTTTCATTGGTAATGGTAAACATAAATATAACTAGTAATTGTTATTAGTCTCAGATAGATAAAATTTCCTGGATCTTTTTTAGTTTTTGGAATTAAGATACTCAATAGTAAAGGTGGCATAATTAATTTTTTTCCCCAATCTTTTCAAATGCTTGACGCATCACCCCCTCCTTCCCATTTTTAAGGTTGAATGAGGATGAAAATTTTCGGATGTGCTGTTTTATAAGTGTTTGCTCACCAGATAGAGCAGCAAATTATTCAGTACATGATGGTAGATTTTACTTTTTTAAAATTCCAGATTGAATGATGAGGCATCCAATGAATGGGTAATCCAATCGGGGAATCAAAAACATTTTGATGACCGCCAGATGGCTGAAGAAAAGAGCCGCTGTTGCTCTGGGTTATATCAAGCAATACATAACAATCTCTCTCCTGTAGGCACTTATAATGCCGCTAATATATACTTATTATGGACTCTGCTCATTATAAAAATCTGGTTTACTGGTGTGTCCACATGAGGTTGTGTGTGAATCGTTATGAGAAACCAGAGGATAAAGGATATGCTAGAAGGTGCCAAAATACACTAGAACATCTCTCCCAAGTATAATAAAGCGACATATACACTCAGTGAATCAGCAGCAAATATTAATCACTAGTCTATGATTTCTCTATCTATCTATCTATTTTGGCATTGATAAATTTTAAGAAACTGAGAAACAAAATTCCTTGATGATACATACAATACATCTAATTATCCTGATCATCTGAACAAATACTACATACATTGCGATCCGTTTTTTTATGGTGAATGTTGACTTTTTCTCTATTGTTAAACCTCTCATGCGTGTCTCTTTCTCCATCAACAACGGCCAATTCAATGTCTTTTTTTTACTATCAACAGGAAATGAGCATGTAGCCAACAATTCGTAGGGGAACGTAAAAATTCTCTTTAGTGCAAAAAAAAAAAAAAAAATAGAAAGACAGAGTAGAAGCATTAATAATCACAAAATTAACAAGGCATTAATCAATCATGCAAATAGTGATTACATTTAAAGATAACCTTCCAAAAAGAGAAGATAAGCCACCCTTGCATATTTATATATCATCAAGCAACAAAAAAAAAAAAAAAAAAAAAAAAAAAAAAAAAAAAGAGAGAGAGATACTCTATATTTATATTGAATTATGTGTGAGTGTATTATCAATGGTAGAACAAGAGCGTTCTTACGGGACGCAAGTAAAGCAACTCTTATTTGAAGTGCTCTCTAATGATGATTTTAATTTATCATTACTACCAAAACTATTTCCCAATGTACTCAATTTACATATGAACCTTATTATAAGCATGTCTCTACTTCCCAATTCCTTCTATCCCTGGTATAGCAAGTCGAGGCATTTTATTGTAGTGGGTGGTAAGAATATTAAAATGTCGCTGGAATCAACCACTTGGTCCAATTTAACAGTACTTGAACTTTCCGGAGAAGAAGAAAATAACCATTTAATGACGTGCCTGGATGTTTTAGTAAATGTACCTGCATTGGAAAACCTAACTATATATGGGAGGGAATTTGTTATCGATAATTTTGAATTCCTACACGATACTTTACCATTCATTAAATACACTTTTTTTTGATATAAACAAGATTCAGTGATAGCAATAGATCGGTGGATATTGTTCCAGCTAATTTGGTTGCATCCCTTTCAATTTATAATTCTTCTGTGGATAGAGTCTTGTCCAAAAATAGGCTACTTTTTTTACATCTCGCAAAAATATCCAAATTTATCTGATTTATACATTGATCTTGCTGTTAATGATAAACAATAGGATGATGCAACTGATACTTTGTAGGATGAATGGAATGTTGTTGAATATAGCACCTCGATTTGAGAAACTATACATCCATTCACCATTCCAAAATGAATGCAATTCTATTCTAGAAATATTGGACTCGAACAATTATCAATTTAAAGTATGTCATATAAACCCCTTTGAAAGTATGGGAACACTAAAAAAGTCATTTCAGAATATTTAGATGACTCAAAAACCAATGGTTAACATAGTTGACATGAGAAACTAAACTTTAATTGAAAAAGAGTGATACAAAACAATATTGACTGGTGATGGTAGAATATAGAAATGGTATTACAATATGTGGTAACACAGTCAGTACAAATGCTCAGCAACGTTCAAATAAGAAGCTTAAGAAAAAAAAAGTAGTGCCACTGGTTAGAAGGAACAAATGTGAGCATTTAGTATTATTGATCCAACCATCTATTATAGTCAATACACTGAATAGAAGCAGATATTTACTCATGAAAAAAAAAAAAAAAAAACAAAAAACAAAAAAAACAAAAACAAAAACAAAAAAAAAAAAAAAAAAAAAAAAAAATCGTACCTAAAATAACTCGAAATCCTGCTCCAAGTAGACCTTTTGTTATTTCTGCTCCAATTCCAGTATCTCCGCCTATAATTGATTGATATACACACAATTAAGCTCTCTTTCTCTTTTTTTTTTTTTCTTTCTTTCTAAGGTGTTAACTATTTTACCAGTGACAAGTGCTAATCTTGCGTGATCTTTATTAGTTGCTGCATATTGATTCACAATGTCATCTACAAGTTTCTCCTGCTTTGAACCGTTGACAGGTCCAAACACACCACGTTTAAATGTTGCAATATAAATAGTCTCTACAACACCAATGACATACACTCTAAAGAGAGTGGGAATATAGGCAGCACGCGTAATCTCAAGATTGACGGCTTCCAAGAGACATTCTGCCAAAGAAGGTGAAAAGTATTGATGAAGTCGTCTTAGATGTTGCGCAAATAAGACTAAATGATGAAATAGGCTGTACACCTTGAGGAAAATATAGCTTGTTATCACTAAGGCAATGAGGAGAAACACTACCATATTATTGTTTATTATTAAATGAAGCTAAAGAAAATGATTTTATATTGCAACTAACACACACACACTTTTAAACCTCAGCCTTTTGCACATGTCAATGAAGCTCGTTTTATATGTATAGATATTCAAATGAAAAGCCTATTATCTACATCAATGCATCTCCCTTCTTGTCAATCACCTTTTCAAAGTAAACAGGTGATATTATGCCATTACTGCCCTCCGTTAAAATAACACCATTTTTTGATATATAAAACACAATTCCATCTATATATATTGACCATTAGTTATAAACATTGAATAGTAACTAGTTATAGCCTGTACCTTTCTTTGCCTTTGGTACATTAATGTATATAAACACTTCACTTGACTTTCTCATCCCACTCTTTACCTTTGGATCCCCTGGTAATCCAATGGCGCAGTGTATATGATTTCTACCCATCTTTGATAGTCCCATTTCTTTTATAATGGACCATGCCTCACGCGTTGTGCCATGTATAACGGGTGACTCCTCATTCTCTAGTAAACTCAACAGATCCTTTTCCCCTACTGACTTTATGGAATGACCCTGACTGGCTCTAATCATATATTCACCATTGTCGTGCATTGTTAATTCATAACGTTTCTTGGGGTTTGTATCTACAACATATTTGACGTGCTCAAAAGTATCACCTTTAAACTTTTTATGAGCCAGCTGGTGTCGTGAAGCGTGTTGAGTCACATTGAAAAAAATAAACATTTTTAATTGTTTTTTCTCTTTACCAAGTCTTTTAGAGCAATATAACCCGCATCTGAAATAGATATCTTTTCTTTTACTGCACCATGTCTTAGGAAATAAGCTAGTTTTTTCGATAGTATTATTCCTTCTCGTTCACTTAATATAGGATTATCTTGACTTTCAGGCATATTTCAATAAATGAGAAAGAGAGAAAAAGAGATTCTCCTTGACCATTGGCTGTTATATTTTGACTTTTTTATCTTCCAAAAAAGGCAAAACGCCCTTTTTTCCACAAAAATCATGGGACGACAATATTATTGTGCGTGTGTAACTTGCTTTTGGTCATTCATTTTGGTGATTGGCCAATCAAAATGCATATATACACAATTGTATTTATTTTTATGATTTCCAATGGCCCAATCACTATTCCCTCTTGTGCAACACATTGAACGAGATCCCTCTTATTTTGCACCCCATTCTTTTTTTACAATATCACATTACCAGACTACTCTCTCTCTTGTTGTTCTCACTTGACTGATATATATATATATATAATGGACACTCCTTCCTCTTCCTTTATAAAGCAAAGTGGCAGTATCCAGAGCATAGTAGAACCTTACACCTCATTCCTACCATTGTCGCCTACATTACTCTCAAGTGAACAACAGTCCAAAGTAGGCCTAATTAATATATATCCATTTAACAAGTAATATCAAATTAATATATCAACAATAGACAACTTTACCATTCTATACTACTACGAATGTACATGATAAAAGATTTTGTTTACCGCCAATTCAGACTGTAAAGGAGGCAATTTATTTCACTATTATTACATTTATTTTTAATATATTAAAATTATATATTTTTAAATATAGGAAAATCCAATGAGAAAACAAACATCTCTTCCACTTACTCATATTGTATCGCCTGAGGCTATACGAGAAGCACAGATAGAGGAAACGGAGGACGCCTTATTCAATCAGAGCAGACCCTTTTCTGCTTATCCTTCATTCTCATTATTCAAACAACATCCAACTATGAATGATACAATAGTCACATCAACATCTTCATTATCTTCATCCTCATTATCACCACCACCACCAACAACAACAACAGAAATAAGTGATAAACAGCAGAAGAGTACAGAAAAGTTAAAGAGACCACCCAATGCTTACCTGTTGTTTAATCGTGATATGAGACGCAAGTTGTTGGAACAATCACCGAAAATGACAGTTGGTGAGATCAGTAAAGAGATTGGTTATTGGTGGAAAGAATTACCCGATGTAAGCTAATTCCAATGATAATATATATATAATTGATTATAATCTCATCCCTCTTTTTTTTTTTTTTTTTTGTTCTTATAAGGATCAACGTCAATTCTATATAAAAGAAGCCGCTTTATTAAAACAAGAACACTTAAAGAAATATCCTGACTTTATATATACCCGAAGATCAAAAGCAGAGCTCGCACAAGCCAAAAGAAAAGCAAATAATAACGATGATGATGATGAGACTGACGAAGATGAAGCACCCAAACAGTCAACACCCAAAAGAAAACGCAACAATGGAGAAAAAGATCCTCGAGGGCGCAAAAAGAAAAGGATCAAGAACCCATTTGCACCCAAACATCCCATGTCTGCCTATCTCTACTATCTTGCCTCAGTCTACCCCGAAGTATCACAACGTTTCCCAGGTTCCACAGTTGGCCCTATTAGCAAGACAATATCAAGAACATGGCACTCGATGACTAAGGAGGAGAGAACACCTTGGATCGAGAAGGCAGAGTCAGACAAAGCACGCTATGCTAGAGAGATGCAGACTTACATGTCATCCAAAGAAGAAGAAGAAGACTTGGATATTCATAGTTTAACTGCTGTTGTTGAAATGGTGAATAATAGTTAATATAATGCATGATGACTGTCACACGCTTTTAATTATGATTATTTAGAGAAAATAATAATAATAAAATGTATAAATATATATACACATTTTCTGTTAGGTTCTCTTTTTTTCTTTTTTTTTACATTTGTGCACCCAAAAAAAACAATATCTTTTTTTGCTTTTCTTTTTTTTCTAACCAAATACAAAAACCCTTTTTTCACATTCACATTGTATTCCAATCTGCTTTCTTCATTCTTTTCCAACAATTCACAACAGGTTACCATGGTAACCGAACCTTCTCTATTGCAGAGTATTCCCATAAAGAATCCAGATAAACTGGAATGGAAACCCGCGTTATTAGACTATATTAAGAAGAGTTATTCAGAGGATCCTTCCCAGTATGAAGAGGATGCCGAAATACTCGACAACATGCGAACAACTGCAATGAAACAAAACTTAAATGACACTTTTGTATTGGAGGACTTGTCTATGTAAAGACAGAAAACTGAAACACTCCTTATTGTCTTTTTTTTGTTTTAACCTTATTTCTTGTTTTAGTTATTTTAACCAACTTACTTATGTCGCTTCTCGATTCCCACTCAATGTAAGAAAGACTCACGTTGGTTTTAAGTAAGACATGCGTTTTAATCTTTCTTTTAGGTAAACTTAAAAATTGGTTGGTTTCCAGCCTTTCAACCCCAAGAAAAATCAGGTACGAAACACACGTGAAAGTTTAATGATAAATAAAATTAAAACGTTTGTAACTGTAGAAACACTTTATAACTTGAATTATGAAAGAGCATGTGTTCTGTTTCGAATTGCCGGTATTCATAGTGAATTGGGATGTCAGCAGAATTGGGTATCCACAGAGGGATTACGTAAAGCGTGTCAGCATTTCCAGGTAAAAATAATAGATCTCGGACTCTTTCATCAAAGACACACTGAAATAAATAGAAAGTTTAGAATGCAGCAGGTTGTTTAAAGTACATTGAGACTGATCTTGTATCTGAATTTCGAGCCGAACCACCCAACGATTTCAAGCCGGAAACACTCAACGCCCTCATCGCGCTCATGCTCGCTCAGGCACATGAATGCATATGGCAAAAATCCGTCATGGAACACATGCGCCACGGTACCATTGCCCGTTTGGCCATCAAGGTATCAGACTACTATCAACTCTTCTTACAACAGCAGCAGAGTATCACTTTTCATAATAAAAAGAAACGGGACGAATGGCAGAAATACGGTCAGCTCAAGTTCAATTTCTTTTTGGCTGTCGCCCATTACCAAAAGGCCAATGAGGCTATCTCCTCGGGAAGATACGGTGAGGAAGTTGCCCGACTGAGACTCGCACAGACACACAACCCCGTAGATGCAGTGGTTCATTCCCAATTTAAGGAAAATATCAGTCTCCTTCATCATGGCATTCAGCGGGACATTGCGAGAGCCGAAAGGGACAATGACCTCGTATATATGGAAGCGGTACCTGAACCCAGTCAGCTTGTGCCCATTCTCAGGTCGGATATGGTGAAACCAACACTACCTCATTTTGTGACAGAGCCTGCGTACTGGACGCTCTTACAGCCGAGACAAGGGAATGAGTTTATTAGAAGACCCCTGTTTGAGCATTTACTGCCGTTTGCGGTGCATCAGGCAGCGAGTGTGTATGCGGATAAGAAGGATTATGTCATCAAGGTGGAGATTGAGGGAAAGAATCAAGATCTAACCAAAGAATTACAAGAGTAAAGTGATTTTTATTTTTTTCTTGTGATTTCTTTTTTTTTTGTCGTTTGATATTCACATGAAAAAAAAATAATAATAATATAGGTTTTATGACGAATATTGTTTACCTGATTCACTCGATATGATGGATGCATTGCCTAAAAAGTTGGTAGAGCATGTGGAGGAGGTACAGGATGAGGGTGGTATACAGTCACTTTATGATATGCTTCAAAAGGTACAGCGCATGTCACAAAACAATATTGATTTGATAGAGGAAGGGTTTAATGCTCTTGAGGAGGAGAATGAACAGGATGCTTTGCTAAGTAGAGAATATGGAAAACGTAAGTTTTTATTTTTTTAAAAAAAGAAATGGAATGGATATATATCTATATATAAGAGAGGGTTACATACATACTTGTATTTCTCCTCTTTGTCTGTTTTCTTCATGTGTTTAAATATACATAAATGGATTTCACTCACTCACACACACACAAAAAAATACTTCTCTTAGTTTGGAACCGTCCCAGTTCACAATCCCTAACCCATAACCTCTTAACTGCCGGTACCAAATACAATGACACTGTCAAAGCCGCCCAAAAGGCAGACCGTGTCGTCCAAGCCAAAGTAAACAACTGGGGAAAAGCCATCGAAATGCTCTCCCTCCCCAAAGACGATATCCCCTCCCACCTACCCAGCATGACCAAATCCGAGCAAGACGAGAGTGGACCCACGCTGACCCAGCTGCTCGCCCAATGCCGAGATCGCATCGCTCAACTCGACACCCTCAAAGAGAGTCGTATCACCCTGGAGAAGGAGGCCATCACCCTCTCTGAGGAGGACGACGTCTCTACCGATTTGATGAACAAGGCAAATGAATTGACCAAGGGGTCGCCCATCGTCAAGCTGGAGCCTGAGCAGTTTGGGTGCATCTTTGAGAGTCATTTAGAGAAGTACAATCAAGTTAAGCATAGAATGCAATCGTTTGTGTCGACACAACAAGATCTGATATACCAACTCGAGGATCTCTTGGGGAGATTGGATTCGCTTCGAGCGAGCATTCCCACGCTTTACAAGAGGGAGTCGGCGATTTTGCATTTGGAGACTGCGTTTATGAAGTTTAAAGAAATTAGAGCTAATTTGGTTGAGGGTATCAAGGTAACCAAAGGATAACCTTTGTTTGTGTATTTGCTCATATTCTATTCTAGTTTTATTCCAATTATACGGATACGCTGGTTCATTTTAAGGATGATTGTAATGAATTTGTATTGGCACGCGGACTTGAAGCAACTGAATTAGCGAGGTAAATGAAGATTATTTGAAGAATGAAAAAAAACCACTTTTGACTGATGGAGATTTTTATTTTTTTTTTTGTATAGAACAAATAAACCTGTTCGTATGATCTGCAAAAAGTAAAAAAAAAAAAAATGGGATTCATCCTCCTTCACTCATTCCTGACATATTTACTCTCCACTTCTACCCGATTTCTAAATCCATTCTATATTAACCCCTCTCTTGTATAACGCTTTTTCATTAATCAAATTATTACAAAATATTTTTATACCAAAAAAAAAGGGGGGGTCTGTTGTCTCCATATGAAAGTGGATTCATTTTAACTAAAAAAAAAAAAAAGGAAATACTCTCTTCCTTGATTTTTAGAGAGAACGTACTTATCTAATGTCTGTTTTTCTATATAAAATGGACTCATTTTTATCAGCATTATAAATGATAATGAATTGAAAGTTTATTTTTAGCCATTCATTATTGTAAACCTCCCAACTACTTTTTATCAGGAACAAACTCTTGGTCAAATCTGAACTTTAAAAACTGCTTCTGCCTCTTCAGTACTTCCTCATCAATAAACTTCTTTTTGAAATCCTCATAAAACTCAAACCAAGTTGCTTTTTTGCTACCAACTACTTGGTACCAGTTCTGAGCAACATGTGATAAGCAATCCCCGGAAATAAAGAGCATAAAGTGATCAGATAAACAGCAAAACTCTTTCAACTTGGTCATTCTATCCAACCACCAAAGGGTTATGTTCACCGGAGAAAGTATTAGGTTTCTTTATCAATCGGCAATGAAGGAGATTGAACCAGCTCTCATTTTTTTGGGTTACAGAATTTTTCTCATCGAATTTGGATTGCAGAGCTTTCTTTTGTAGTTTCAGCATGTCTTGATCAATAAACTTTTCTTTGAAAGCTTGCGAAAACGATAGCCATGTTATTTCTTTGCTGCCAACCATGCGATACCAGTCCTTTGCAATATTAGACACGTAATCCCCTACAATGAAGATCATGTAACTATCGGATAACCAACCAAATTCTTTTAACTTGATCATACACTCGAGCCGTTGTTCAGTCTCCAAGGAGTCAGGTTCGCCTGTGAAAACGTCGGGTTTCTTTAATAGAAATTGAAGAAATTCAGATTTCCTGGTATCATCAGAAAAACTCAACATTTTACTTCTTCTTTAATATAAATAAAGGTAAAACAGGTTTAGTATTTATATTTAAGTGGTTATGATATCTCTTACCGCTTTTATATAATAAAAAATAAATATTAAAGGTTAAAAAAGTAAATATTATTTCACTTTTCTTTGAGCCTCCATTATATAATCTCTAAACGGTAGGAAAAGAATGACTCTTGATTAATTTAAATTCACCTTTCGTATTATCCGAAGTGCTTAACTCAGCAAAAAAAAAAAAAAAAAAAAATGACCTCGTTTTTCTCTGAATGTATCAAAAAAAAAAAAAAAAAAAAATGATTGTTGAGAATGAGTAATAAAAAAAAAAAAAAAGAGAGAACTAGCTATTTTTATTAAAATTTGATTAAACTATTCATCACCCAGAGATCCCTTTTTAAGCATTCGCTATTGCAGAAGTGGGGGTTTTTTTTCTCGAGATAGTCTATCTACCTGAAGCTAACTTTCTTAAATTATCTCTGCTTTTATTCTGTTGCAAGACTCGATTAAAATCTATTTCGAGACCCTGTTTTTCTTCCTTTACACGCTCTTCTGAAATGAATTGCGCTCTAAAATTGCGAATGAAAGCAGACCAAGATGTCTTTGAAGAGCCTATAGTCTGATACCACTCTTCAGCATTGCTAGCTAAATAGTCACCCACCATGAATATCATATCTTGATCTGAAAAGTTGCCAATTTCTTTCATTTTGGTCATTCTGGTAATCCAACTATCGGCTTCTAAGTTACTGTTAAAGTAGCCAGTAAAATAACTAGGGTGTAAAAGTGGTAGGATAGCAGAGTCTTTACCCCCCCCCCTTTATAAATAAGTTTGATGATGGGTTTTTTTTATATTAATTTTAACTTTCTTTGTGATTAGTACTTTGGTTCCAAAAGAACGCCTAAGAGTGACGAAAGAATTGAGTTTATACTAAACAGACTTGCACTCTTCTCTACAGGGAATTTGAATGATAAAATTATTATCAATATATTCGGTTTAGTACGAATCACAAGCAATAAATCAAATGCGGCTAAAGAGAGGTTATTAATACAATTTTTTCAGACAGTGTGCCAAACTTTCTTTATTTTATTTAGTAGCTAGTTTAAAGAAGACTATGATATCAACATAGAGCAAAGATAGTGTTTATATTTAGTTTGTGATTGTGCAAATATGATATCTCTGGTTTTTTTTTTTTGTTTTGTTGTAAAATTTGATTTAAAATAAAGTGCAATTTAATTAAACGCTCTTCCTAAAACCTAAATTCATTGTCTGGAATCAGTAAGTCTGTTACGAACAAACACATGATTGTTTTTTTGAACATATTTTCGAAACTCCTCCATATTAAATTGCGATGTAGCTCTTTCCAATGACAGCAAGAACATTTGCTTTAGAATTCCTTTTTGTAGAATCAACTCATCCTCATCAATGAATAATGTTCTAAATGTACTAGTAAACTCTGACCACGAAAGGATGTCGGTTCCCATCACCTGGTACCATCTTAAATGAACATCAATCAAATAGTCTCCTACCATAAAAATCATATCCTGGTCTGAAAAATGGCCAAGCTCCTTTACCCTTTTCATTCTGGTAATCCAAGCGTCAACATCGACAGGTTCACTACTCGATAAAACCTGAGGTTTCAAGACACAGAGGATATTGTAATTATCACTATTTTTGGTTTGAAGTGAGGCTGTCATTTTTTATGTTCTGTCATTTTTTTTTAAAAAAAAAATAGAATGTAAAGTAAGTAAGACTTAATAATAGTCTACTTTTTTAAACTCTTACTTTTAGTTGGGAATAAGAGAAAGTGATGCATTTTAGAAAATACTTCTTTTTAAATTATTTTTCTATCTCTCTCGTTTTGGTCATGTTTGGCCTATCCTATTTTAAAAATGATTAATATCGATATCACTATTATTTTATTTGTTTATTGTTGGACACTTTCGATAATACAACTGTTAAAAAGTGAATATTTCTTATTGGATATACTTGAACATATTGACCTTTATGGGGGTCTCTTTTTCTGCTTCTAGCTCTTTTAAACATACATTATCTGGAAGAAGATGTGGTCATGCTATTATTTCGATAAATTTTAACATGCATTGTAAAATTGAAATATGCTAGAATTTTCTAGTGATATATATATACAGCTATAAACGTATTTTATAAATCTAGAACTATACTATTAAAATCTAGACATAAGAAAAAAAACTTTTGCATCAATAGTGCTTAATTTTATTTATTTGCTTTCTGAGTGGAAAAATAGATCCAGCAAATATATATGTGTTTTACTTTCCATGGTGGAAAGAGGTACCCAGTCCTACAAAACATTAAAATACTTATCTATAAACAGATCTAAAATTCATGTACTTTTTTTTTTTTATAAAAACAAGACCCAATGAACAAAAAGGATCATTCTTTTTTTTTTTTAAAAAAAAATAAATAAAAAATCCCACCCTTATATACCTCAAACAATATACTGATTTA
This sequence comes from Backusella circina FSU 941, assembly GCA_025399235.1. Taxonomy (NCBI): domain Eukaryota; kingdom Fungi; phylum Mucoromycota; class Mucoromycetes; order Mucorales; family Backusellaceae; genus Backusella; species Backusella circina. The sequence continues at coordinate 5,353 of MU622332.1, read as the reverse complement.
CACGAGAAAGGTCTGGAACTTTTTGGGTTTAATATTGGAAAATAGAATAGTAGCGTTTTTTGTCTAAAAAAAACCCAAAATCTCGTTCTCCATCTATTAACATATTTGATATGTTCAAAATTATAAAATGCAGTTATCAAGCGACTATAAGGGCACCTTATCTCTTTCAATTACTCTTTATGTTCGATTTTCTTTATTTTTAATACATAACTAACTTGGGCATATATCTTTATTTCCAAAGAAGGAAAGTACTTTGATTTGTTGTTCTTAAATAAAAGAAATACACTAATGGATGTTATTATTATTAAAAGCAGTTGATATTACTTACTATTATTTACATGTAATAGTTTCAGAAGTATCTCCATCATCTATTAGTGGACTATCTTAAAGTTCAATACTTTCTTTTGGTCTTAATGAACTTTTGGTTTAACCAGCTTCACTATCCCTGGTTTTCTCTTTTGTGCTCTTTATTATGAATAAATAAATAAATACAAATGCATCACTAGTTTCTTCCAGATATTCCAGATAAACTCTAATAAAAAAGAGATTTGATGCATAAAACATACATTTGAGTTCCAATACAAGAGAAAGAGAGTGAATAAATTATATAAATCTAAAAAGGAAAGTAAAGATAGAAAAACGAAAGAGTATTAAAACTTGCTGATAATGCAGCTCTGTGATTTGTTTTGAGGCGGGAAAAGTAAAATGTACAAATATGTAGAAAGTTTCAATATCCACATGATTTTTATATTTATGACAAAAAAGATATTCAACATTTTGGCTGAAACGTTTTACTCAAGTTTTTGAATACTAAAATACGCCCAAAAAGACAGAAAAAAATCCCTCATTTCAATATGTTTGAAACATATGCTATTATCTATCTGACAACAAAGAATGAAAAAGAACGAAAAAGAACAAGAACAAGACAAAGAAAAGAGCAGCTTTATTACATTTGGATAGTCTTCCTTTTTATATTAAAAAATAGTGCTAATCTTATCATTCTAAGTGATAATACAAAAGCGTATAATATTATCGTTAATTTACGATAAACACAAATAATATCTAATCGGGTACCTGAAATATATGGTAAACGTTGGTTTAAATGAGAATAAGAAGAAAAGAAACGCACGTACCACCACTTCTACCAATTGAAATACAGGGAACGTCTTTTTTAAAAAAAAATGCATAAAATAGAATATAAGTGGTGCTTCCCCTTGAGTTTTGAATATTTAAATAGTCATATGATAAATTTATTTTATTTACAGTTTAAAATACACATAATAAAGGCAATAGTATAGTTATAGTAATTAATGTGTGTGTGTGTGTTATTAAATCTTAAATATGATTGTATTAAACTTTGATTTCTTGTTTAACAATACATCAAAGTATTATCAACAATACTGATAACCGGCTTATAATAAGATCAGCAGCAGTATATAAATAGCCATTTCTCTATCATTATCACTTATCCATCCTATTAAAGTAAAGAATAAACTTTATGCACACATGCGAGTCATAAGAAACATAACAATAATATTATGAATGAAACGATTGTATATCAAAATGATAGGTATTCGATGCATAATAATCTTGTTACTTTGAATTTTTATCATGTTAGCAC
>MU622331.1:142706-171404 GCA_025399235.1 Backusella circina FSU 941 | reverse complement strand
ATATTTGATATCTGGACTGGTGTATAAATGACAAAAATCTAACATATAAAGGTGGACATTTGAATGTAATTTTCCAGTTTAATGAGAAAGTAGTCCGCGTTTTTTATTTAGTTTTAATAGTCCCTTTAATTTCAGATACTTTTTATTGATGTTTGGATTATCCGAATTTTGGAATAGTTAGCACGGGTATTTCTTCCATATTAAATGTTGTATTACTCTTGATACTTTCTAATTTATACAATATTTCATTATGTATCTTGTGAATAGCATATTATATGCTATAGCATAACTACGAAGAGATATCACCTGACTCTGTGTCAATAAAGTATAGTGTATTATGTTTTCATTTTCTGATTCTTAGAGGGATAAAAAAGTAGGAAGAAAAGACGAAAGAATGTATGACTTCTGGTTTCTAAAAAAGCTGGGTAATAGAACTGGAAATTTTGCTTTAAGAGGGTCTTTTTGAAGCTTAGTTGTCGGTTCATAAATATATCCGGTCCGCAAAAAATGCATTTGTTTCAAGGAAAATAATTGTTCCGAAAGGTTGAATTAAAGCCTATAAAGTGCCTCGGTTTTTATACTTTTCTTGCTTCGATATATTTTTTCAAATGAGTACACAGTTTATCAAGAGTCTTAGTCCTTCTCCTATCATCATTGACGTGCATCATCACATCACCCCTGATGTCTTTCTTGACAAGTACAAAAACTTCAAAGTAGAACGTGACCCTAGCTTGCCACCTGTAAGAAAAAATGCTCCACTCATGGATGGAAAGATGCCTCATGTCTCTATTGATACTACTTTGGAGTTTATGGAAAGAAATGGTGTCACATTTGCCGTCACATCAATTACAGCAGACGAATCAAACTATCACCAACCCTTAGAAAGCGAAAAGGAGTACTTTCAAGCCTGCAATGACTATCAAATGAATCTTGTCAAAGAGCATCCAGATAAATTTGGCGCTTTTCTGAACTTCCCACTTAGCACAGTGGATGCTGCGATTGAAAGCATCAGAGACTTGGACACTAGATATGGTGATCTTCCTGTAGATGGTTTCCTTTTACCTGCTGAATTCAAGGGTCTTTTTCTTGGCGACGATCATTTTATTCCTATATATGAAGAATTAAACAAGCGAGATAATGTGGTTATATTCACACATCCTACTACAAGACCACATACATTAAAGGGACAGTCTAGTACAATCCATCCTTGTGTGCTTGAATTTATGGTCATGACTGCACGTACAATCACAACATTATTATTGAATGATGTATTTAAACGGTTTCCTAACATTAAATGGATTTTCCCTCATATGGGCGGTGTGTTTCCCTATATTGCTCATAGATATGAAATGTATGGCATCTGTGACGATATGTTTGAAGAATTATGGAAGTACAAGAATGTTTATTTTGATGCTGCTGGCTCTCTTTCAACCTCACAATGGGAAGGTACGCGTATAAAACCTGAGCAACTTCTTGCTGGTAGCGATGCCCCTTATCAGCATTTCCCTTATAAAGGTACCAATAAATGGATATCCGAATACAATATTGACATTGTACGAAACATGCATAATGTATGCTACGAAAACGCGTTTAATCTTTTTCCTAGATTAAAGGCAAAGTTTGAAAATAACTTGCCAAATTTTTACAAATAAATAAATAAAGTATTATATATGTACTTGATTTGTGCCTATTTCTTATTTACAATGATTGTAAACGTTTTTTTTTTTATTTATTAATATAAAATACTATCTTCGACTATATCCTCCAGTGGAGTTACGATTGTTTGTGAGGAGTAAATGATAAAGAGCCTGAGTATCAGGTTTCTGGCTGTGTGTCATGCAAATGTGAACTACTGGTCGATCAGAAGTTGCATTGTAGTAGCTAAGTCGAATGTTTTCACCTGCTATAATTTGAACAAGTTCACCCTGGACAAGATTAAGTGTTAGTCTTTAAACAAAATCAAAATATACTATACTTACATTATCAACGTTTCTTATTTCTATAAATTGTGAATCTATGGCAATAATATAAGGCCAGTGATATACAATGTGATTAGGCGAACCTTCCCATTCACAAAGTGTGGGTAACCTATATTTAATGTTAGCTTTGTGGCTACCGAGTGTCATACGCTCCAAACTCTTACTTTGCTGGGCCATGAACGACCAAAGAACCGTTGCGATTGTTTACACAAAAAGCAAACTTGCTATAACAGAGTAAGAAACGATCATGAACACGATACATTGCTAAAGGTTTTAAAGATTCGGTATGACGAGTAACAAAATTAAACTGTGGATCTTCCGAATCTGGTATATCACGACCAGAATGCAAATTCTCTGGGTCAATAATCTCAAACCCACGTTCGCATACGACATTCAACTTGGTTTTTAAAAAATGGATATTGGTCGCATCAGCACCAACATAAAACTCCTATGGTAAATAAAAAATAAGTATTGAATATCTACTTTTTATAATAATCATTCACTTCACCTTGTATTTTTTAAACCATTTTAGATATTCTGGTCTTGTACTGAATATGGAAGTACTTCGTGTGAGTAACTTTTCATTTTTTGGATTACTTAAATCACAAATGGGTTCCAATGCAGTAAAAACACTAGCCGTATTTTTCTTCTTCTTAAATACCAACATATCACGATTATTACAGTAACCAATTTGGAAAAAGCCTACATTCTGTGCTATTTCAACTTCAAGCTTATCAATGGCTTTTGTATTGGTATTTGAACAAAGCATATCCAATGGATACGCACGTAATGCTTTCTCTATTTGAATTTAATAGTTAGGAACATTAACACACAAACAGATTAAAGTCATGTTACCTGTCAAGACTATCAGAATGTGGTGCTTCTCCATGACTGCCAACTGGATAACTGTTTCAGTTTGGATGATGCGGCGAACAGAAGAGTCTTGATCTTCCGTTTTAAGAAAGACGCCATTATCAGTACCGATAGCAATCTTCTTTTCACCTTGACTCGTGGTAAAAGGTACAGAGCAGTGGATACGAGCAGCAGTGGTTGATGGACCAAAATAGCGAAAGTTAATATCATCCAATGGACGTAGCTCAAAAACATCCGTATCGCCAAGTCTTTTTCGAAGTGATGATTTTGCGTCTTCGATAGCTTTTACCCAAACTTGCTTTTCTTCAGGTGAGCTGCAATAGAATGGAAATACACCATCCTTTTGACCTAAATGCTGAAGAGCAATTGTTGTATTACCTCCAGGAAATGCATAATTTGTTGCTGTTCCCGATAACTGTTGTTTTATACCAACAGAATTATTCTGGACAGTGAGTAAATGTAGAGGTATTGGTTTTCTCCACAATCGATACTCTTCACCTGTACTTGTTTTACGCATCTTTGTCATTATAACCAAATGATCGAATACAAATACATAAATATCATGCTTATCAGCTGCTTCTGTAGTATTACGACGCTTAAGAATACCACGATGGTAAAGTGTACGAATCATGTCACCCAATTGTAAATCAACCAGTTCTCCTTGTTTAAATGTGATAGCATCTCGAATCGCTAATATACTCAACTGTCTCTTCACAGGAGCAGTTGCATTATCTGCCTTCTTTGCAACTTGGCGAATCATATCATAACAGCGCGTCAAGTAAGTGTAGTCTGGATGGTCTTCAGGTGTCTTCTTTAGAAGCGTGCTAATTAACAGTGGGTAACGTTGCATACGAGTGACAGGACATAGCAAGTAATTCCAAAAAGGTAATCTGTTTGTACGGCTATGATTTGCAATATCCTTGACAAACCTTTCAAATTCTGGATTATTCTTTATCTCTGTTTCTGCAATATACTTGGCCAAAGGTGCATGAGGACTATAAGTGACAAATGGTTTCTCGAAGAAAGCAATGTGTTGTACTAGTATATCACCAATCATTGGCACACACTGTCGATCATATCGATAATGAAGATCCAACAAGTCCTTGAATAAATCTCGAGATATAACAATTAATTCTTCATAGTTATTAAACACAATCTGAAGAAACTCTTGTCGTCTCGTTTTTTCAATAGCATTTGACCCACTTAATCCGTCTATAATAACTTCCTTCAGTACAGTCAGATCAGATAAAAACTTTTCTTCAGAATAAATGATCTCATTGATGATCTCTTGTCTAGCAATCTCTTTCTTGTCTGTTGACTTCAATAAACTCTCATCCACTCGAGATGACCAAGCAACATTAGGTACCAACTAAATGAAACATTGTTATATATACATTAAATTAATATATTTTCAAAAAACGTACTAGTCCATCCTGTGTAGGGTTCTTGATTGAAGTTTCACGAGAAATGCTATTATCTGTCTGTATAGATGGCTTTCTATTTAATAACATTACACCTTCCTTTTGCTTTCATTATTTACCTTGTAGTCTGAGCCTAAATCAAGGTTAAGATTAGGACAAAGAGGTGAATAACAACCTCCTTTTCCTGGTGCACATGAGTAGCTATAACACTTTGTCATTGGAGTAAATACACCGCTTGGTAAAGCACCATCAGATGCATCCTCTTCTACAAAATAAGTATCTTCAGAATTGTACATTATTTTAGAGATAAGTGAGCGTTGTGAATATTGAGTAGGTGAAAAGACAGGTGGATCCGTATGCATTAAACTATTTGCAATACCAACATAGTATTCATCTTTAAATCGATCCTTGAACAGTGCTTTAATAATTGTCTATCGTAAAAAAGCAATAATGAATTCTTCGCCAACTATTTTACTCTTTCTTCCTGTTGCCTATACCATTTCATCTTACCACTGCTTCAGAGCCCGTAAATGACTCATTGTACTCACTCGCACACCATAATTCTCTGACATTCTCCAAAGCTTTAACGTTTTTTATAAATGCTTGACAAGTAACCGAAAGCAACGCGTATTCTGGTTCCAGTTCCTGCTTTATTGGTGGAATCACTATTTCCTCTTCGAAAGATGGATGACGTATCTCTAATGACTGAACTGGAGGATCTTGGACAGGTTGATAGCGATCAAAATAACTATCGACTTCTTCTTCGCTGTCAGTATCAGGTGATACAGGCACAAACGGCAGTTCGCCATCGGTTGATGTTGCATTCTCGGGTAAAAAGTCATATCGAGGCCTTTCAATAGTCATAATCATAGTTGATCGTAAACTAGAGTGATTTCTTTTATGTTTTGTAGTAGTCTGTGTTGTCGGTTGAATAGTAGCAGCGGGTATAGTGGTTGTAGTAGTAGTAGCGGTAATAGGCGTAGAGTTTGATGCAAGAAGAGCAGTGCTATCGGTATCATGCGAATACATAGGTCGGTAAGAGCGGTTGATATAGTTTTGGGAATGATCAGGATATGGCCTAGAATAGTTCTGTTGATATGGTGTAGGGAATGGATAGGCTTCATTATTGTCTTCTGGAAAGTAATATTTTTCTTCATAGTGCTCTGTACGAGGTGGTAACGGTGGAGGAGGTGGTAAGGGATGTTGTTGTTCCTGTTGATAATAGTTGTAATAACCAGACTGTAATCATTTTAACAATGCAGTTTAACTTCATCTAGAAAATAGACTTTTACTTACATTTGAATGACTTAACGATTCAAGCAGTTCATCCATCTCATTTTGACCAAGATTATCATAAGCATTCGCCATTTGCAAATATGAGAGATAAAAGATAAAGCAAAATAAATAAAATATAAAATAAAAGAAGGGAATATAAAGCCTCGTGACGCACGCTGCAGTATTTGCTTTCCAAAATCATCATATTTCCTATTTTAGAGCTATTCAATACCAATAAGCCATGATGAAGCTAAACTTGTCGAGCCAAGAAAGCATATTTTACACAACAGAGAGACAACGAGTCTAAAAGTGGTGCTTATAATGCAACATACTAATTGGAAAGGGTCACATCGAGCAGTACAATCATGAAGCCAACAGAGTAGAGTGGAATCCGGCTATTAGTTACAGGAAGATGGATCCCAATTTCTAAAGTGGTATTTCGACTATGATGGTGCATAATATACTTAATATCAGCCAATACAAGCACTTGAAAGGTACCATTTTGAAACTAATGTTATTAATAGCCATATTCTTAAAAAGTCATTTTTATTGTGTCAAAATTAAGATTAGTATGAAAGGTAGCAGCAGCGATAACATAGCTTGGGCAACGTATTATTTCGCTTATTTATTCTATTTACTTTTTTTGCAGTGCTACAAAATGTGCCAGCTGTGCTTGAAAATTTTCAGCTTCGAGCTGTTGTTTTCTTCCACTTCAAGAAGCCTCTGTCTTTTAGAGCAACTTTGAGTCGATAGCTCTACTTCTTGTGGTAATGGATTGATGAAGCTATATTTTTCTTGCTCTAGAAATCTCACACGCTTATTTGATAATTTAGAAGGATTGCGAAGAGTGCAGACTTGGTTTTCCAATATATCGATTGAGTCGTTTTTCTTTAAATCCCCAAATGCAGAATTCATATCATATTTGCTACCCGAATAGCATTCATATAAATCCTCCTCATTATCATCATTATCGTCACTGTCGTTGCGTATTTCATAGGCACATCCACAACCACTGTAACCTGAATCACGATTTTTCTTGTTTTTCACGAATTTTTCCAGTTCACCGATCAAATCTTGGAGTGGGTTTTCTAATATTTACGTATAAAAAAAAAAAATAAGCTCATCACAAAAACTTGAATTTCTTTTTTCTTGAGTGGTGATATACACTCCATTTGCTTCACGTTCCAACCTTTTAGCAAAGATAGACTTGTTGTTGATTTTCCAATGTCATTGGAGGGGTATCTTCATATTGGTAGCGCCACCGAATTCAGCTTGTGATAATTTAGAGATACTAAGGCAGGCGTTTTTATTAACCTGGCCAGCTGCTTCTAAATACCATTCCATCGCGTCTGTTTTATTCGCCATGGTACCTCTTCCATATTCACGCAACAATTCAGTTGGGTATTGTGCGTCAAGGTGGTTGTTTTTTTGCAGTTCTTTCATAAAAGGAGAAGATCATATTGTAATTCTTTATGTTAGAGTAGACTTCACCTTGTTCAAAAAAAGACTTGTGGATTTGTGTTATCTTTTTCTTTATCTGCAAGATATTCACTAATGTCAATTATTGTTTTTATATTACATATCTCAGTATTTACATGAATAGCTCGATGAACTTGATGAACCGGATGATTGTGACATTTTGCTCAAAAGAAAGACGCACATATAAGTTCGGCGTTGTTTTGTTATCTTATGCTTAGTTTGTGTTACAGTCGCGCTATTTGAACCATTTTAAAAATTAATTCCGAAAATTGGCCAAAACAACAAGAAATCTTGTTGTTTAAGAAATATATATTCAGATCTTGTATTTGAGCTCTTTCTTATCTTTTCGGGGGTAAATATCATGCTTTGTATTTTGGTAAAATGCAAATAGTTCATAATTTTAAGTTTAGTCAATAAATAAAGTTCGGCCATCGTATCGAAAAAGTTAAAAGATTACACGACAGTGGTTAGATCAACAAAACAAAACACAGATGAAACGTATAAATACTTGTAGAGTTTTAACTTCTTTCCCCTTTTCTTCATCACATGTTGGCTATTAGTGAAAACGACTTTACAGCTGAACAGCTTTTTGCAGCTTTAAAAAGTAAGTTACGCGTATATTCTCTTTACTCTTTTTAGCCCGACTCATAAAACAAAAGACTAAACTGACAAAATTCTGAAATAGATGACGGACTTGATATTAGTGCTGCTACAGTCGATAAAGCCAAAAGAGGACACGGAGAAGTACTTTACGATATCGGCATAAAATACTACAACAGTAACCAGTTTGTGAAGGCAATTGGATGGTATAAACTGTCTGCTGCTAAAAACTACAGTGAAGCTTTCATTGCCATCGGGTACATGTATCGAAAAGGCGAAGGCGTACCTGTTGATTATCTTCAAGCTATCGAATGGTTTTTCAAAGCTGCAAAGCAAAAAAATTATAGTGCTTATACTATTATTGCCTCGCTATTTGAAGATGGTATTGGCGTACCGGCTGATAAATTCAAAGCACTTGAATGGTTTTACCATCACGACGAAAACTCTAAGCAAGTTAAACGATTTAAAAAAGAGGGTCTGGTTTTAAATCAGCAGGAAAAAGGTAAGATCTAGCATTTTAGTTTAATTGGTGCATACAAATAACATGCATTTGTTGTTTTTATAGAGAGACCTATGAGCGATTTGATCAACCAAACTGAAGGTATCCTTATAAAAGAAAGGGAAAAGGCAAATGTTATCGGACAAATCAGAGACTTGAAGCAAAAAACAGATGAAACAAATCAGTTACTTGAACACCAAATTACTTCTACAGGCGACAAAATAAAACACCTGGAAGACGAAATCCTTGCTTTAAGAAGCTCATGTGACCAATTAAACGAAAGTGTGTCATCTCATCAGCCAGTGATAGATCGCGATATTCCTGATCAAAGAGTCGAAGAGATGGTGAATCAAATAACGCTACTAAAGAACGAAAATGATGATATGAAGCAAAGATTCGAAACGATGCTTCAGCAATTAAATACAGAGAAGGCCAATGGTCAACATGATTCGCTTGAACAAAAACAACAGGAGGTAAACAGTAAAATGGAAGCTTTCGAAAAAGAAGAACAAGCGATGAAGAGCAGGATCGATTCTATCCTCCAAGAATTAAATGTGGTAAAGAGTTCTAATTTATCCGAGTCACTTGATCAAAAGCAAAAGGAAGCTGATGGCAGAATTAAATTATTGGAAAACGAGAAGCAAGCAATGCACAAGAAAATAGAGGCCGTCCTCTTAGACTTTAACGCGTTTAAGACCTCCAATATGACTGAATCACTCGATCAAAAGCAAAAGGAAGCAGATAGCAAGATAAAAGCTCTGGAAAAAGAGAAAGAGACAATGCAAAAGAAAATCGAGGCCGTCCTCTTAGACTTTAACGCGTTTAAAACCTCCAATATGACTGAATCACTCGATCAAAAGCAAAAGGAAGCAGATAGCAAGATAAAAGCTCTTGAAAAAGAGAAAGAGACAATGCAAAAGAAAATCGAGGCTGTCCTCTTAGACTTTAACGCGTTTAAAACCTCCAACTTGACCGAATCACTTGATCTGAAGCAAAAAGACGCGGATAAAAAAATACAATCGCTGGAGAAAAAAGAACAAGCAATCAACAAGAAGGTCGAGAGCATGCTCCAAGACTTTAACACGTTTAAAACCTCCAACTTGACTGAATCACTTGATCTGAAGCAAAAAGATGCGGATAGCAAGATAAAAGCTCTGGAAAAAGAGAAGGAAGCAATGCAAAAGAAAATCGAGGCCGTCCTCTTAGACTTTAACGCGTTTAAGACCTCCAATTTGACTAGATCACTCGATCAAAAGCAAATAGACTCAAACGATAAAATAAAGGCTTTGGAGAAGGAAGAACAGGCAATCAACAAGAAGATCGAAGGCATTCTCCAAGACTTAAATGCAATTAGGGACTCTAACGTATCCGAGTCATTTGATCGAGAGAAAAAAGGTACAAACAACAAAATAAAGGCCTTGGAAGAGCATGAGAAGACAATGAACAAGAAAATCGAAAGTATTCTCCTGGAATTAAATGTTATCAAGACCTCTAATATATTCGAATCACTTGACCAAAAGCAAAATGAATCAAATAACAAGATAAACACTTTGGAGAAGGAAGAGCAGGCAATGAAGAATAAAATTGAAAATATTCTCCAAGAATTAAATGTTATCAAGACCTCTAATGTATTCGAATCACTTGACCAAAAGCAAAAGGAATCAAACAACAAGATAAACACTTTGGAGAAGGAAGAGCAGGCAATGAAGAATAAAATTGAAAACATTCTCCAAGAATTAAGTGCATTGAAGATTGCTGATTTATCCAACTCATATTTCCAAAAGCAAAAAGAATCTGACGACAAGATGAAGGCTTTGGAGAAAGAAGAACAGGCAATAAAAACAAAGATGGAGACTATTTTCCAGGAGCTGACTGTGATAAAAAACAACAATTTCCTCCAGTTATTTGATCAGGAAAGACAAGAAAAGGATAAAAAGATAACATTATTGGAGAAGCAAGATGAAGCCATGAAGAACAAAATTGAAACTATTCTACAAGAACTAGTTGATTTAAAGAAGATCAATTTGAACAGTTCAAAGAATCAACAACAGCAAAAATCCAACAACACAATGAGATCACTGGGAAAAGAAGATGAAACAATTAAAACAAAAATGGAAGCAATGCTTCATGATTTGACTACCTTAAAGCGCTCTAATTCACGAGATGAATATGTACAAGAGCAGCAAAAAGCAAACGATAAAATAAAGTCACTTGAAAAGGAGAACGAAGCAATGAAAAAAAAGTTGGAATCAGTCCTCCAAGAGCTAGACACAATCAAACATTCTAACTTGAAGGATCTACTTAATCAGGAACGACAAGAAAGAAAAAAGAAAATACAAGATTTGGAGAAAGAAGACGAAACAATGAAATTTAAAATGGAAACAATCCTTCAGGAATTGAGTGTTGGCAAATCTGAAGGCTCACACTATTCACCTAAACTGGAGCGTCAAGAAACGAATGATAAAATAAACTTGTTGCAGAATGAAAATGAAAAATTGAAACAGAAAATGGAAACAATTGTTCAACAACTTGATGTCAAGCACATTATCCCACGCGATTTCATGGTACAGGAGCCTGACAGCGAATATGCGAACAGTAAAATAAAAGTATTGGAGATGGAGAACGAAGAAATGAAGAAGAAAATGGAAGCAATTCTTGAAATGCTACCTGTTGGTAAAAATACCAGTTTAAGTAAGGAGTTTTACTATGGAAAAATGGTTGCCCAACATGTAGCTAGTGTTACTGTCCTTGCTGTTCTTGGTTTCTTTGTGGATAAATGTAATCGTTTCTTCTCACGTTCAAAGTAAACATAGATTCGTATTTTAAATAAAAATCTTAAAAGTTATTATCAAAGCTATTTTTATTATGAAAAGCCTATCATTTCGTTTTGCTAATGTTTGGAGGGAATAGCGATAGACTCCTGTTATTAAATTAAATTAAGCCTGCATTTAACATCTAAAACAATATTACTCATCCTCTTTACTTTTGCCTTTGGCATAATAACAATGAAATATATTATAATAGTTCACACTTATTTATAATGAATTGTACTCAAAGTCAATATTAATTGTTTAGCATACACTATGACCAACCTTTTGGTAGTCACTACTAATTTCTGAGAATTTGGCAGCATCACTGCCTTTTTCTTCCAGGCCTTGTTTTATTCATTGTCCAAAATCATTTGATTTTTTATTTTTAGTAGCTGCCTCCATTTTTTAGGTAGGTTCAATCATTTATAACTACTAATTCCATCTTGGATAGCCATTTTTTCTAGCTTAAATTTGGTAGCCAAACCCCTATTTCCGCTAATTTAGGTAGTTTTGCTGCTATCAGTTTGCTATAGTGATAGATGTAGAAGTTATACTATACGATATACCATTCAAAATTAATTTGTGATTAAAAGCGAGGAAAGTATAAAGATATTCAAAAATATTTAATGATTTAAAAGTATTTTTATTATGTTGATATCAATAGCGAAAAAAATAACTGATATGAGCTCAACACTAATCTAAAATATAATTTCTAACGATATTGACGCAAGAAACGAAACTTGGGATTTTCTTGCGGGTTACAACTAGTAACAAACTCAAAGTAATCGTAGCTGGGGCACTTTGATTTTAAGCATTGTTCAACCTGCTTGGCAACAGATTTTCCCTCTAGCCATGCCCCATGCAAATAGCCATAATAATCAGTCGAGGTTGCTTCACCAGCAAACCATAGTCTTGGCTTATCAGAGTTCTGATCTTTACTTAAGGGGGCCCGTATATTCAGGTGATGCTTATCAGATGCACCAATTGGCCAATTAGAATAGGAGCCCCTGAAAAGTGGGTTTTGTTGCCAGCGTGGCACAAGGATATCTATTGGAGCTTCCCCGTTAGGGAACATCCGTAAGATTGAATCTGTGATTTCCTCCATTATTTGGTTATCACTCATCAATTCTATTCGCTCTGATTGCTGATTAGTAACAGTAACCATTAAAATTGGCTCTGATAAACTAGGCTGAAAAAGATAACCAGGGGCATTAAGGTTTTGCCAAACAATAAAGTTTGGACTTGTTGTATTATCAGCAAATAAAGCAAACTATTTTATATGTGTTTATAGTTAATATACATTTAAATAGTTTATTCTTTTTTTTTTTAAAAAAAAAACAAAAAAAAAAAACTTATTCCATATGTCTTACCTGCCAGTCATCCCAGAATTGCTTTTCGAATTTAAGGAATATTTTTGTATACGTTGTCATGTGAAAGCTCAATAATGCTTCTCGTTTCCATTCTGGGAAGATTGGTTGGAAATTAACAAAACCACTCTGAAGTACACCGAGTCTAAATAAAAGGAAAGTAATACGATTAGCACAACAATAGTAATAACATTAAACCACACTGTATTCTTCCATACGAGAATGTACAGATTGCAAAATCTGCTACTATTGTATCTCCATCTGCAGTGTAAACGGTCACATTATCATCGTTATAAAATACACTTGTCACCAGAGTATTAAGCATGATCCGGCTATCATTGTTGTCTGGTATAAAAGTTTTCAATTCTTCCTTAATTATATGGTTGAATCCTCTATTGGACGTGGGTGCTTGTAAAAAAAATGCTACTAAATAGTCGATTGAATAAAAATTACCTTGGATCCACTACAAATTCATTTCCAGGAGGATATGAATCTAGTTCAGAATCGATATTTCCCATTGTATAATCCAGAGAGCATATTTCTGGCGGTTCTGCTAACTCCCAATCAATGTTAAAGTACTCTACTGCAGCCTTTAATGGAGTGTCTTTTTTCCATCCCAAGAGGCTTAATCCTGATCTTGTGGATAGGTCCACTTGACCACGCTTAATTCTTTGATCTGTTTTAGATATTTTTTAGTAAATAATTAAATATATTAAATACAACCAAGTATACCAGCGTATTCAAGAAGTTTTAGCTTTATATCTTCAAATTCAAAATAGACTTTCTCGCCAACCGATTTATCAATGATATAATTGTCCCCAAAAAATACAAGATTTTCTTTTTCATTTGGTGCAGTTCTTAGCCCATGTCGAACTGCCATTTTGTAAATTGGGTTTTCCCCTTTCCCATAAATCTTGATTGTTTTAGCTTACTTCTTTTTTATTTATTTGATGGTGACTTACCCAATTTGCACCTAGCTCTACAAAACTATTACCAAATTTCTTATGTTGAACCCTTCCTAAGTGATAGTATTTACATACAATAACTTCATATCAATCAAGTATCTTACCTCCCACAAAGGGTTGTGCATCAACAATAATAAAATCTTGGATACCAGATGTTGATAGTGTTTTTCCTATAGATACGCCTGCAGCCCCTGCACCTAAAATAACAACCTTAGTGTTCCTTTCAATTGCGTATACTGTCAGGTATATTTTTGCTAAAATAATAAAACATGTAAAACGCATAAAAAAAACAAGTAGAGAAAGAATAGAAATAAAGAAGAGAATGGACATGTAGAATAATTTATTTCCCGTCTTATTAAACAAGGATCATATGACAAACTTTGTTAATACAACGTGATTTCTTTTTTTTGAAATTAATTTAATGATGACACACTTGACGTTAGCATGTCAGGCTCAAGATAGCTATACTTTCGTGAGTTGTCGCTCTCCATCATATTGTAGTCGGCATTTACAACGGAACTTAACGAGGTACTACGATGTATATCGTGATAAAGTGGCAAAGCCTCAAATGGGAGTTGTGGGTAATAAGTAAAAGATTCTTTGTGTTGAGGATGTATTTGACTTTCTTCGCCTATAATGTTTGGGATCTCGTGAGTAATCTGACCATGCCGAATTAATGATTCAGCATGAGAAAATCGTCTGCCACATACTGAACACATAAAGGCATGTGCTATTGATATATGGAGGTCTAATAAATCAACACGTTTGAATAGACGACGACAGTTATCAACAGGACAGTGATAATTAAGGGATGATTCATGCTGCCAACTCAGACTTGAAACTGGTAAATTTGAATGCGTGGGTAGTTGATCAGGTACAAACCCTGCTTTGACAGCTGCCATTGCCAAACGGCTATTTTGCATCGTAGTCGAGCGCAAATGTCCTTTATCATGGCGACGTATACGATCGGGCCCTCCTGAGCTTGAAGGTGCTAATGAGAGTGAATTGGTACGGTTTCGTCGTTGCTTATAGCTAGGTGAGCCTCCTAATAAGTTTAGATTACCAAACATTGCTTTTGTTTTTTTCAGTGTGTCAGAATCAGGTGTCTCTTCTGAGTTCAAGCTACTGGAGAATAGTGGAATTATGTTATTATGCTGCGGTGGGTTAGGGTTACTTGAAATATCTAGTTGGTTTACACCATTAGCAATTGGATCTAAATAGTCATTGCATTCTATTTCGTTATTGGAATGTTCCCCGAAGCCTGTTAGCATCCCCTCAGAAGAAGATAAAACCGCTGGTGTAGAAAATGAAGAAAGATGACGGTCTTGTGCGCATGAAGGCGATGCTTGTTTGAGGTTTTGTAAATAACCATCTTGCTTAAAGTTGTGTTCTGTTGATTGCAGTTGATCAAAGGTAGAAGGGACCGAGTTTACTCGTGATCGTTTCTGTTGATTTGGCTGATCTAAAGCAGACAATAGTTGTGATTGGTTATTTTGCCAAGTTAAGCTTTCCAAGTCTAATAATAATAAAGTAATGATGTTAATGAGAATTTCAAAAGCAACCAAATTGCCAATGATAATAATTACCTGATGTTAATGAGCGACTGGTATCAGGTGTTGATCTCGTTCTCTTATCCAATAATAGATTTGACTTGAGCTCATAAAAGATTTTTTTTATTGTATCTGAAGATACCAAAGTTGCTGGTTGAGCCACTGCTGTTGTAGTCGATTTAATTCCAATCTTCTCACGTTTCAAATCTCGGTCCAGCGCATCAAGAAAGAGTCGATCGTGAGGTACTGAAAACCAGTAAAATACTTTTTGCTTCTTTTGTGTTCGAATACAACCGAATTTGTACAACAAATCCAATAACTCTGATTTTGGTACCTCCAGTGTAGCATCCCTTCCTGATTTTAAGTTGCGGAGGTCGGAAAAGACACCCTCTTCGAATTTTTTGGTATTAGTTACAGGTCGACCAAAAGCGTGGAAACGAAAGCTAAGAGCTCTAATAATATCAGTGCCACTAATAAAGAACGTGTTGTTCCAACAAACACAAGATATATATTCTCCAGTAGGAAGCGAAAATCTACGTATGGGTTTACTCGAGTCCCATTGTTCAGTAGCATTACTTAGAAACATTTTCAACTTCTCTATCTGCTCCTGTCGGTTCACCACATCATTTTCATTTGGTGTTGGCATAATATGTGACGCGTTCGTGCTTTTAATCTGTTGCACCGGTTTTTCTGTTTTATTATCCGTTTTAGTCATATGGAAACAGCAAAAGGTAATACAATAACAGCAAGAATAAAAATAGTAATAAAAGGAAGAGATGCGAAAGAGAAAGAAACAGGAAGAAAAACAAAATAAAAGTAGAAGCAAGAGGCTGACGGCCGGAGTAATTAAGTTGAAGTAAACAAACCTGCCAAGTTTTTTTTTTTATCATTATGATAGAACGCCCATTATCACGTGAGTAACTCTTTCCATTCAGGATAACTCCACAGTTCGGTTCAGTTCTCCTCTCTTTTCTCGATTTCCAACTTGTTTTAATGACTGAAATTAAAAAGGATGGTTATCTTCAAGTAAAAGAAGATGGATTGCGAGCTTGGATTTGGTCAAAGAGATATATTGTTTTAAGGGAACAAACGATTACTTTCCACAGAAATAAGGTATTCTATCTTTAAGCTATTCCATATATGTTACACGAACGATCAAGTTGATTTTTTATATACAAATAGGAAACTGGTCATTGTGTTGCTTTAATTTTTTTGAAAGAAGTGAAGGAAGTGACTAGATCTGAGCTAAAACCATATTGCTTCGAGTTGGTTACAAAGTCAAGATCGTATTATATAGCTTGTAGAAACGATGGAGAGCTTTATGCTTGGATGGATGAGATATACAATGTAAGGAATCATTCATTTTAATGCTCTTTAGCAATATTCACTTTTAAAATAGAAATCACCCTTAGGTGCTTCTGGGCCAACTAATTTTGTCCACAAAGTTCATGTTGGATTTGATCCTATTACAGGTGATTTTACTGTAAGCTAATTTTATTGCTCTATGTTTCCATTATTCAATAAACTTTTCGTATTTATGATTTAGGGTCTTCCTGGGCAATGGACTGCACTATTAAAAGGTTCAAAGATCACGCAAGAAGATGCAGTTAAAAATCCACAAGCTGTTTTAGACGCCCTTGAATTTTATACTGAACAAACAAGGAATCAAAAAAACGGCTACAATGATATAAAAGCGGGAGATAAACAGAAGGATGAAACAAAAATAGCATCATCTCCCAAGCCAAGTCGATCGGCTCCTTCGACTCGGCCAATTCGGGAAGCACCTATTCGACCAAAAAAGCCTGCTCATGAATCTAAAATATCCCAAACCCGAAATTCTGTATACAATGATATCCAACCTGTGATTGAGGATCTGAACAAAAACAAAGTAATAAGATAGCTACACAATTATGCATTACTATTTTCTCTCCAATTTTGCTTACTTTAACGACATTGTTTATATTTAGGCTAGTGATTCGGCTGGGGGAATAGAAAAAGTATGCTATAAAAATATATCGCAAAACATAATGAAAGGGTAACTCATTGATATTGATAACACAATAGATAATAGCAAGCGAAACACTTTTACCTTCAATATCTATTGAGCCTATGTTAGAAAAGCCACTGGAGTCTCTTTTTGAAGAAACGATGAGAACGAGCTCTGTTTTAGACACCAACCATTCACAGGAGACTTTGTCAGATTTAAAATCTTCGGAATCTAGCATACCTAACCCCCAACATCAAAGATCAACACCAGTACCATCTTCAGCAGGATTCCAAGCAACAACTAATTCAGAAAGTAACACAAATGAATCTCAGATGATGAATCAACTACGTAAGTTTCCAGTATGTTTAAAAGTGAAAAGTAAAAGGCTTCTCATTTGGAAAAAAATAAATAAATAGGTTCTGTGGTTACTAGTGGTGATCCAAATCTCATATACAAACGAATGAAGAAGATTGGAAGAGGGTAATTCAGTGGGGGGGTTTTTTTTTGGGTTTTTTTGTTATAGAAAAAACATCTAACCTTAATTGCATTGTATACCGCTAAAGAGCATCAGGGTCCGTCTATCTTGCTAAAGATATCCATACCCAACATAAAGTGGCCATTAAGCAGATGGATTTATCTAGTCAGTCTCGACTTGACCTTATTGTTAATGAAATTATGATTATGAAGGAATCACACCATGGCAATATTGTAAATTTCCTAGATTCATTTTTAGTACGAGGAGATCTTTGGGTGGTGATGGAATATATGGAAGGAGGGGCACTTACAGATGTGATTGAAAACAACACCATGACAGAGCAGCAGATTTCGACCGTTTGTTACCAAGTAATATGATTATATCTGTGACTGAAAATCTCAATACTCATTTTGTAAACAGACGGCAATGGGCTTAAGCCATTTGCACTCACAAAAGGTTATACATCGCGATATCAAATCCGACAATGTCTTGTTAGACTTCCAAGGAAATGTAAAAATAAGTAAGTTGTAATTATTATTGTGTAATTTTAAATTGTACGTATATTTACTTGCAACAAAGGTGATTTCGGGTATTGTGCTAAATTATCGGAACAGAAAAATAAACGCGAAACAATGGTGGGAACACCTTATTGGGTAAATACCATCATCATTTTCATAAGGTAAACAAAAACTTTAATTCTTAATTTTCAAAGATGGCGCCTGAAGTTGTCAAGCAAAAAGAATACGACGCAAAGGTGGATGTGTGGTCATTGGGTATTATGGCAATTGAGATGCTGGAGAATGAGCCACCTTATCTCGACGAAGAACCACTTAAAGCGTTATATCTTATTGCTACAAATGGTACACCTTCATTAAAAAATCCGGAAAATCTATCACGTGAGCTTAAGAGCTACTTGGCTGTTTGTCTGTGTGTTGATGTGAAATCTAGGGCGAGCTCTGCTGAGCTATTAGAGGTAAATGGAGTGTTTGTTTGTATTTTGTGTGTTTGTTTTATTTATTTAGTCATTTGATTATGTTTAGCATGAGTTTCTCAAGAAAGCAGGAGCGCCAAACGTTCTGCCTTCACTTTTGCAATTTAGAAACAAGCAAAATTAAATATAGGATATATTTTATTAAATACAGTTTTTCTATGAATTAAAGTATAACAGGGGAAGCAATAAAGATATTCAAAAAATCGATAGAAAAATGCCATTATTTATCTTTTGGCGAAGATTGGGCACACGTAGTATCCACTTTTAAGTGTCGTTTTAGTGCATCACTTCTGGCAAACCGACGATTGCATGATTTGCAACTGAAAGGTTTTAAACCTGAATGTTGTAGCTGATGGCGTTTTAAATCATGTGGTCGAGCAAATCTCCACTCACAATCAGGATATGAACATGAATAGGGGCGCTCTGATGTGTGCGTGCGCATGTGGGACTTTAAATTATACGGCCTTAGAAATATCTTTTCACAGTCTTTAAAGGTGCATGGATAGGATCCTGTTGCATTTGGTATCTTTGAAGTGCTTGGTTTTGGTTTTTCCTTTACTATTGCTTTTATTGTTGATTTTTTCTCTGTGTGATTTCTTGATCTTCTTTTTGATACGATAGAAGGTGTTTTCTTGGTTTTTTCCTTGTCAATAAGAGTTATCACATCACCAACACTTGTTTCCCGTGTTTTGTTATCTTTACGAGAAAATATTTGCTGGTTCAGATAAAAGCAGTTTGTTTGCAAGATGTAAGAGCGTGGAATATCTTGAAGATCATCTTTCTGGGGGTAAAATGATCGGTGACTTTGATGAGATTCCACTTGAAGTTTGTCCACGACTATACTGGAGGTTGATTCTGGTTTTTCTATTGATAAAGAGGATATATAAGGTTGCTGATAAAGTAAAGGTGTAGTCTCTGGTGTGTTGGAACATGAAGATGAAGAGGATATTGGTGATATACCTCTATGAGGATGAGTATAGTAATCTCCATACCAACATGTCATCATAGTAGATTGGGATTCATCTGACATGATATACGCGGGAACTTGTGATTCTTCTTGGTTGGAGTGATTGAATTGCCAATTGGAATAGGACATTAAAAATAAAATGCTTTTAATTGAAAGTATAAGAAGAAGAGAGAGAAGAAGAGAAAGAAGAAGAGAAAGAAGAATAATATCTATATATAATATCTCTTTATACATGCAAGTAGAGTGCAAATCTCACTGCGGCAAATAGAGATAAAAAGAGATCATGTGGCTCAGAACAAGTTGATGGTAGTACAAATTGATGTTCCACCCGAAGATGAGTGGTGCTTGTTTTGTTTGATTGTGAGAATATAACAACCTGGTAACTTTTGAGTGTTAAGAACTTTATATTTCCTCAATTAGTAAATTGCCGTAACATCAGCAATAAATAAGTCGCTTTAGCGATATCTCGGCTATCCATATTAGAAATAAATAAGCCATTCTACTTTTTGCTTTTAAGATATATATAACTTATTTAAAAAAGTGTTTTCAATTTGCTTTTATTGTTTACTTCTTTTTACTTGATAATCAGCAACAGGTTCAATAATTGAATGATCAAAACACCAATAACAAAGTGAAAAATAGTCTATACCTTTATTATGTAAGAGTGGCTTAATGATATTTTAGTAACAAAACATTCTCTTTATCCTACTTGCTATATCTATATTTTTTAATCTTTAGGCGTAAATTCGCTTTAATAGATTCTAAACAAGGTTACTTTTTTATAGAATCAGTAAATGTGCATATATCTTGATCAAAGTTTATCGTGTCATTTGTTAATATGTCGCACAACTGGTTTTACGCTCTGTGAATCCTGTTGGTTCGTGTTGTAAAGAAGAGAAAATATTATTTATTCCTTACTGTTCCTTTAAGTATTATCGTTTGAAATGTTGTTAAACCGAGTTACTGCTTATACAAATGAAATGTTAAAGATAGAAGTACCTTGTTTTGTAAATGGGATCACAAGAAAGTTTTTATTGTTATTCCTATTCAAATTCGCCATCTTGAATTGGATAAAAGGAAGATACCCATTTTGGATTTAGAATATTAAACTAATCTACACAGATAGTTTTTTGTTTATGCTTTGTTTGTATCTTATCCGAGCCTTTCTCATTAATAAGCCAAAAAAAAACAGCTCATCTCACGTAAAAAAATTGGAACACTCTAGAAATTACAATGGGTTAAATCCTTATTAAATTAGTCGCATACTTTTCTCAAATTTATAATACAACTATACGGTAAAATTTTCTAAATTTGATTTGTTTTTGTTTTTAGAGTGTTTCATTGAAAACGTTCCAATATATTAATATAGGACGACTGTTATTGGCTTGCTCGTTTAATATACTTATTTTCTCTGTACGAAAACCTTCTAATATTTTATTTTTTTTCCTTATTGGGTACCTTCTAATATTAAGGAGTCATGGATTTTATAAGATACTCTTGTTGCAAATTAAACCGGGATATAATTTACCCGAATATAATTTAAAAAAAACAAACAATTGCTTTCTTTTGTTATTTCTCTTTAATATATATAAATCATTTACAAAATGGGTTGTTACCCATCTGCTCATGTCAATGAAGACTCTCCATCGAGACAAGCACAACCTTGTCCTGGAATATATTACAACAAAAGTAAACCCTTCAAACGACTTGGACTAGCCTGGACCTCTGATACACCCATTACACTAGCACAACTTGAACAAAAGCGGCTATTATTCTGGGAGACAGTACATTTCTATGGAGTACTTTATCATTTGTTATTGTTATTATTCCTATTTAATAATTGGTGAATATTATATATATATATATAATATAATATAGGGCCGTTTAGAGGTATGGCAAGCTCTTCAAGCAGCATTTTCAGAAGTAGATATCATGATGGCAAGATCTATTTTAGAAGCAGTCAATGTCACTTTACCTACAGGGAACCCTTGTGAAGGTTGTTTTGATGGTAAGTTTTACATTTGGTGATGTGTATGGTAATAATAATAATATTATTATATATAGAATTAGGAAATAGTTATGAGATTCCCATCTATTGTATTGTTCAACCCACCAATCTTACCGATGAAGATGTGAATACGAGTACTTCGATAGAGTCAGTTAGAAAAGAACAGGATTCTGGTATTGATACAAATATCTCTCATGCACCACCACCTGATTGTTCAGATAATTATTCGTCTCTCATTGTACGATTATCAACTCTACACGATATAAGCATAAAGATCAGTTCAAAAGAAGAAACAGTGGGATCATTACGCTTACGTCTATTCGATACCCCTGAAGCAGGCATTGATGCTCAGACACACAGTTTACGACTTATTTATTTGGGAAAGGTGTTGAAGGATAGCACAAGAATCATTTGTTATGATGATGATGAATCAAAGCATACAAGCACAGAAGATGCAATTGAGGTGAATGATAAGAGTGTTGTGCAGGCCTTGGTATCAAAGCGTGTATAGTAAAGAATTCATGCAAGCCACAAAAAATCAAATATAAAAATAAAATCATTTTTTGATTCATTCTTATTTATTTTTTACAAAATAATAATAATAATAATAATAATAATGTCACGCTTTGTTAATAATCAAAATCAGGCAGTAGAGGGTCCTTACTCTTCTGTCGATGGAAGAGGTCGTAAACGCGCTTCAGATAATCCAATGCTACCAAATAGTAAAAGACTTCAGACCGAAGCGGAAGATGTTGGTGAAAACGAGTAAGACTTTCATCACCATCATTATTAGCGCTAGTTCAAGTAACCACTCCATTATATAAAAATAGCCTTAAAAGACAGAGCTTTGTTTTACCTAATGCTGATGAACTCGAAGGATACTTTAGCTCATTCAATACTCATGAATTACCACCAAAAATCACTGCCGATCCACGAAAATCAAATAATCCAGAAGATTTACGAAGAATGGTGAAAAAGATTGATAAAATGCTAAAAGAATCCGATTTCAGACCTCTTGAATTCCGTGATATACGCTATCTTAGCAGTAAAGACTTTAAGGACATATTCACTCATTTACTTTCCATTGTCTACCCTGAATTCAAGTTTAAACAGAAATTCGAGGACGAAATACCCAAGCTTTTAAAAATCTTAAACTATCCCTCCGCTGACCTCTTTAATTCAAAGATGTTTTACTCAATTGCACCTCATTCCTTTTACCTCTTCTTAAACCTACTAGAATTTATGGTTGACAACGCAAGAAGAATGCGGAATCATTCCGCTAAAGAAGGAGCTCGTAACAGTTCATCTGAAGACGATAGCTATCTTGAAGAGATGTCTAAACTTTATATGGATTTTACAATAACTTCATATCAGCATCATTTGAGAGAAGAACCCATTGATGATGTTGTCGCTCAGGTTCTTAAAATATTTGGTATAATATCTCATCATTCTTGTTGCTGTTGAAGTGTCTTATAACCATTATTTTAGATGATTTGATCAAGAAGGGGGAATTGAGGGAGATAGAGTTGACAAATACAAACAAAACAAATGAAGAAACATTGAAAACCTTCAGGGAAGCAAAGGTTTACTATCAACTTACTTTTTAATATTTATCTTGTATTTTTATTTTTATTTTTTTATTAACACTATCATTCAGGAAAGGTCCATTCAGCTCGAAAGTGATAACGACAAGGTGCTCTCGGATAAAGAAAAGTTCATTGAATACTGTAATACAAAAAAGACAAAGATTGAAAAGTACTCGACA
The DNA here is from genome assembly GCA_025399235.1 of Backusella circina FSU 941. Lineage (NCBI taxonomy): Eukaryota > Fungi > Mucoromycota > Mucoromycetes > Mucorales > Backusellaceae > Backusella > Backusella circina. Next base: position 148,393 of record MU622331.1, on the reverse strand, counting down.
CTTTATGCCAGAATTAACGAACAAATGCAAGAATTATCAACCAAGAATGAGGTTGTTATTGAAAAAGTGAATCAGTTAAAGGTGATGTTGAAAACAAGAGGTATTTCTTTGGAGGAAATGAATATTTTGGAGGAAGACCGGATACAATTGGAGACACAGTCTACGAATCTTGAAGTAAGAACTGATGAGGTGATGGAGAGGAAGAAAGCAGTTGCAAATAAAGCACAAGAGATTGATAATGTGGTAATTCATGATGATTAGTACTAAGGTTGGCTTTGTTGATAATGTATATTGTACATAGATTAAATCTGTCTTTGTTCGTCTGCGTAATGAGATGACAGTACAAGAGCATATTGAAGCAGATGTATCACTTAATGAATTAAAGCGTAAATTTAATATGGATGAGAGTACAATAGTGGATTACTTGTTGGATATGAGTGATGATAATTGGGTAAGCTCTTCTCGCTTCATAGATAGTTGTAAAATTTGTACATTTATCATTCCACTTGGTTATAGATTACATTGAATGATTGGAGCTTACAACGCAGGACACACGTAGATGGCAAAATTGACAATCTTCATATTCTAAGAACAGAGATTATTAATAAAAAAGAAAAGTACGACGAGATGGAAAAGATGAGTCGAGAATTGGCACAAAAAACAGAAGAGAAAAGGAATAAGAGCAATGAAAGAGAAAGGGTAAGATAGTTTGTGTTTATACAAGTTTATTTATAATCTAATTATGGATCCACAGGTTGCAAAGGCTGAATATAATGACAATGATCAACAAGTGAGCATAAAGGACCAACAGATTGTTGAGCTTGGGAATTCGAGCGATAATAGTGTTAAAGCACATGAGCAAAGAATGGATGCAGCGCACCAAGAGTAAGATTGGGTTGATGTACATCGTTTATATGGCTATTGTGCTCATTATTATCATTTAGGATGGTTCAATTGGAATATACTGATAAGGCAAGGGATAGTCAACTTAAAGAACAGCTTTTAGGACTAAATGACTACTTTAAAACTCTTCAGCTCGGTGTTGGAAGAATAGCCAATGAACGAGAGTCCTTTTCAGTCGAATATTCAAAATCATTAGGTAAAGATAACAACATGTAATAACAATCACAGAAATACTTAATGTGTGAATAGATGTAATGAACCAATAATATTATTATTGTATAAATAAATAAATAAATAAAAAGTGGTGCTAGAGTAACCGGCGAAACAAGTCTGTATTGTAAATCATGGTCTCTGATGAAGGAAGAGTCCACACCATAAGTTCGCGTTGCTGTTTTGTAAAGAATACAGGCTTGAATTCTAGCGAGGTATCCTGGTTCTTCATTTTAAAAAATGTACATGATCTCCTCCATAACCAGATTGACATTGTATTTATTGTTGCAAATGTAACCATATCACTTAAAAAGCAATCGAAATCAAAAAAGGGTATTGTTTGTTCCTGATACGTCAGACTATACCCTTGAGGGATGTATTTATCTCGACGTTTTCCTGAAAGTGCAAGTACTTCATCCAGCACTAAAAAATCCTGATACTGTCCTACATTGACTAGTTCATTACGAGCTTCTACTTCCAAAAGAGTCCAGTTGGTATTGGATGTTCCTACTGCTATTTTGATTGGATCTTGTTTGTGTGGTATATTGCAGAGCACTTTCCATAGCCTAAGTCGGTGAAAGGTTTTACTTTGAAGAATAAAGTTATATATGCCACGATTAAGCAAGAGTAATTGTGTAGAGACAATAGGTTTGCTTTTTAATATATTTCTAGTCGACTCCAAATCTTGTTCCATGCAATCTAGCAGAATGACATTGAGCACTTCCCATGGTAAACGAGTCATTTTGAGCTCATTAATATTCGATAGCAAGAACAAGCATAGTTGAATTAGCTAAAAAATAGAGGGCATATGACTGTGACAGTCCCAATCATTCATTGTTTTTTTTGTAATGCCGCTTCAAGGTACACTTTAGGCACTTGAATAGTAAACATGTACTATTTTAACTGTATTTATGTATCCTAGAATCGCTATTTCTTTTCATCTTGGTGGACTGTTTTCATCCATAATTGTAATTATAGTTAAACGCGTTGATTTGCGTCCCTTGTATCCACAACATGAGGTAGAGAGTCAGCTGCCTTGTAAATATTGAGTCGATCTTATTCTGATACGCGAAATCATTTAAAATAATCATAACAATCTTTGTTTATTTATCAAAAGCTAAGCCCAGAGCTTGACCAATGATGACTCGTGGTGATTGATCATCATACATTCATATATTAATAGTTCTCTTTATAATAATACATATAAAGGGCTGTATATCTGAAACGTAAAGGTGTATAAAGTGCATTTTATAATGTCATTATCATTATTGCTTGATTACTATAGGATCAACCAAGAGATGGTGTATTAATAGAAGTACAGTAGTATTATTATCTTGATAAATGCAGAAAAGGAGCAATTTCTTATTATGAGTTTTCCTGTTCCGACTTTCTATAATAAAATAAGCACAGAAAAACATGCTTTCCATTTTTGATCTTTGTTCACGGCGGCTTGATTAAGGAAAGTATGGGTACACAAAAAGAAAGACAACTCGTTAGTTTGCTTGTAATAAGAAGGTAGAATAGAGATATATTACATTTAATTGCGATGGATATACAACAAAAATGAGATTTTGGAAGTGAATAGCTATTAATTTTGTTTAGTGAAGGTGTTTTTGCAGTCTCTTATTGGAATCTACTGCGTTGACAACCTGTTTGTTATCAAATCACACACCCACAAATCTGGAAAATTACACAAAAAAATTAATATAAAAGGGATACTGGCTTTATGCTTTCTCTCTCTCTCTTTCTTTCTCTCTATCTCACCACTTTATATTATATTCCATTATGGACGAGAACACCTTTGTAAACATGTTTGATCATTCTATTATTCAAAATTTTAGTCAATCAGTTTCATCTTTGCCATTCCAAAATATAAACTTCTTCCCTCCTACTCCACCACAGCAAATGCACCTTTATCCAAAGGACAATGGTAAACCACATTCACAAACCATATTGTCAAAACTATTTACATTTTGAAATTCTAATGCTTTTTGTATTTTATATTTTAGTACAGTATATAGATAATACTTCTTTAATAGAAGATATCAATCATTCAAGTTATAACATAGAACCAACTGACTGTAATATGAATCCCAAGCAAGTATTGCTCCCTTTTTCACTAGAAGTGGAGCATAAAAATATACTACTGACTCCCTCACCGTCAACTGAAACTTGTTCATCCAGTGCCATACATCCAACTGGGGATATATTTCAAGATTTTAGTCTATATCCTTCAAATTACACTTCAAGTAAAAACAATCCTGTTGATCAGGCCAGTGCCTTTACCACCACCAACTCTGGATATGCTTGTCATGAAATATGTTTACAGGTGTCACCGCGCTCCTCGTGTTCTTCCCAAGTCTACTATGAACAGCAATTTTATACTGATACAAACGACAATAAAAAGGGGAAAACTGCATCTTTAAACAAAAAGAAGCACTACTGCCAGATCTGTAATAAAAGCTTTGGAAGACCACAAGAATTACAGAGGCACCAAGTCTGTCATACTGGTGTAAGAAACTTCTTTTGTCCTAACTGTACAAAGTCGTTTGCAAGACGGGACGCTATGCAAAGACATTATAAATCGCATTTTAAAGACAAGTCAAGGAGCACAGCTCGTGCTGGAAAAGCTTTTTACTAATCAAAAATATACCTTTTCACTTTTCTTTGATTTATTTTTAATATATACATATACACACACACTCACAGAAACATACCCTTGTATACAAACCAATTATTATTTAAATAAACTGATATTCATTATTATTCCTTCTTGTTCTTTTGTTGATGCAGTAGTATTTTTGTAGAGTACTGCGGATTCAAAAACATGAGTTCCAACTGACGCTGATACAAAACAAATTCTAATGTTTATTGTTATTATTATTAAAGTTAAAAAGAAGATGATACAAAAATGTAATACACATACTAAGAAAGGGGTTTAATTGTAAGCTATGGTACCTAACTTTTGCTTGTGCGCAATTATATATTTTATTATATATTCTTATAAAGAGAAGATTTTGTTTCATATCAAGGTGGTTTTACTCTCATGTAACGAGTCATTAATTTACGACGATTAAGAACTTTAAATTTAATAGGTTTTGTATTCCTTTTTTCTTTCTTTCTTTTTTTTTTACTTTATAACACTCAATTTTATTATATGTTTTATTTATTTTATTTTTAAAAGAATTTATACAAATAAGATGGAGAAAGTCTTTATAGAAAAAAAAAAGCGATAAATGGTAAAAAGTATAGTTTAAATAGGAGAAAGTAAAAAAAGGAAATTTAGGGGTTGTACCAGCTGTAAGTCGCTTCGCCATGTGTAATCCAATTGAGTGGTGCAAAATGCTTTTTCAAACTACCTAAAACTATAAGCCAAAGTTCACATGAACAGAATACAACGAGATCATATTTAATAGTAAGAGCAATAATAGGATGGTATGTGTAATGGCAGTAAGTATATAGCGAAGGTTTGTTTTTACTTTTACGCGTATTGTTTGGTGACTCTTAAATGGAGTGGTTTATAAAGTAAGGTCATACAGAAGAACCTGGCATAAGGAATGAATTTGATGTATCTATTGCATGTTGAAATACAACTCTTCAATACCTTTACTCCATTTTATTATGTACAACAATTTATAAGGAGCAATCAATCATCTATGTAAACAAATGGGTAGTTCCGAGCTATTCTATTAAAAATGTTAAGTAAGCATCGCAATAAAATGATTTCCAAGTATTAAGGTTCAAGAGGTCATTGAATTTTGAACTACTTCTTTTACTTTAACCTTGTGAGACAACCCTTTCGTTATTGGACCTAAATTTCGACAAAAATAACCTGATAACGTAATTTTTATTTGTTCTTGTCAGTTGGATGGAACAAAGGTTCGTGTAAGATGTTCCTTATCTTGTGTTAGTTACCGCTTGATGGGGAACGCAATTTCTTTACACAGTCCTTCTGACATTTAGACAGATGATATTTTAGGTAGGTCAAAATTCTGTTCCATAAAATATTAATCACCTTGAGGACAATATAAATACTTATTATTGTTTGTGTATTATCTTTTATGTAGGTAGTTGGGAAAGTCATTACGCCCATTCCGGAGTTAGTCTCTATATTTTACCTTCTTAAACGATCCCCTTTACATATTAAAATATAGGGTTTGTATTAGTAAAATAATTTATTTAATCGTGCAACATATATAAATTTTTCTAACTATTTATATAGCTAATTTGATATTTCAGAGAAGAAAACAAGGTAAAATTTTCTGATCTCCTATATAATTGTTAAACTGTGCTAGATCGCTAGCAGATGAGATCTTTATTTTGACTATATTAAAGTGGCTTACTAGTTTATGACTAGCGTTTGTATAAGTTCTTATAAGTAACAAATTACTACCTTATACTGCAAGAAATAAAATTTGTCTTTTTCTTAACAGACCAATGCTTATTCGTTCTTGTCAGAATTTCGTTGAACTACTAACAATAACTCAATAAACTCCTTATTATTCCAAATAAAGCAACTTTTCCCTCCAAGAACTTTGACTGAAGTATAAAAGTTTCACTATACAAAACGCGGT
>MU622331.1:118723-138316 GCA_025399235.1 Backusella circina FSU 941 | reverse complement strand
AAAGAAAAGATAAAGGAAGAATTTTGGAAACAACTATAATATAACGAGTAAAGCTAAATTATATCTATAACCTAGATGCCAGAGAGGAGATATGTAATCTTTTTACCAATAATATTAGTGTCTCAAAAGCATTATAGTTTCCGTTTAGGTGCAATAGTGTGACTGCAAATATAAACCGGTTTTTTTAACAAGGTTCCATAAAGTGGTTTCGTGAACTTACTTTAGAAAACGGTTACGGACCTAAGGAACATGATCATCCAAACCCATCAAAAGTTAGTTCGGTTTTGAAAATAAATATCCTCATAATGTACGTTCGTTTACTAAGGATGAAACATGACTTCATCTATAAGTTAAATGGTAGTAAATGTCACTTTTATTCACTACTTTAAGTGTCGGTGTGGTTTTATACGTAGAATGCTATTCGTGCTCGAATCTAAAGAGTGAAAACCCCTTTTGAGTTTCCCTTTATTTCCCTAAGGTCACATAAATTCTGTATGCCCTTTTTTTAACATCACACTTTTCACATCGTGTGTAGTTCGATAACTGAAAAATAGATTTTTTTATGCAGTGTAGTTTTCACCGCCAAAAAGTTCATTTATAATTTTTCGTAATGTAGATAAGATATATAGAACGGTTGAAAATCCCTACCTGCTGTAGTGTCTACGTTCTGTCCAAATATTTATACTCGGACATCATAGGATTTAGAATTTGCCTACAACAAGGATTGCTTGCACTTTAAATGTTTTGATTTGTACACCGGAGAAGCAGCGAAAAAGTGTAATACAAGTCGAACACAACCCTCGATCAAAGTAAAGTAGCTCGTGATGCCGAAGAAAACCACTGTATTTTGTTATCTGTACTACCCATCCGATTCCTGTGTCTGTTGATTGTTCCTGTTAGCTATTGCAACTTGCTCTGTTTCATGCTTATATCCTGTTGTAAATGGCCTGTACCCTAACATCCCAAAGTATGATTTCAACTTACCAAAAAGACATCCTTAGGCTCCCACAATTGATTGATTTGTCGTAGTAGCCTCTTATTCTTAGAAAAGAAATTCTTTCTCTGGCGAATAGGATTAAGAAACAGTTGGATCGAGTACCATCAATTGTGAACCTCCTTCGAACACTTGATGGTTCTAACTTATTCAGTCCCAAAAGTGTTATGGCAAAAAGATATGTAGTACTCTTCACCAGCAGATATAAAGTCAAGAGGTTTATGTTTGGAAAAATGTTATGTTTTCAGAAGAAATAACGTCGGCCAATAAAAATTAAGAAAAAACCTAAACTTGAAAAAGCAGTAGGCCTTCAATCATTAACTGGTTTCAAAATGTCGTTTTTTTTTTTATTCTTATTGCTTCCTAAACTATTTAAATGGAAGAGAGGCTAATTTGCTTGGTTTCTGACCTTCTCTCAAAATAGTAAAGTAATACATTTTTGATATCGATGATCTATATTCTGTATGTTTTTATCTAATAAATCACTTACATATTGTTTCTAATATTATGATATTTAATTCCAGTCTTAGAGTGTATAGTATATGTATTTCAAGCATTCTTAGCTTAATTTAATGCTTAAGTTTGGTTCTGTTCTTACAATATCAAGTGAACATTTGTACTTTTTGAAAAATAGCAGGTAGATTGGTTTTCAACGTGTATGCACTTTGACAGAGAATCAACCGGGTAATCAATTTAAATATTAATGATAGGTATATTATGATAGGATTCTTCTTTGAAACAATAGCAAAAGCAATATACTATTTCATACAAAAAAAAACAAAAAACAATCACCACCATATACTATATATACTCGGTCACTTTTAATACAACATGTAGTGTATTTTTAGCTTGGTAAATACAAAATTAGCATTAATTAAAAAAAATCGTTTTTTATTTTTAATGTTTTTTTGGCACTGAAAAAACTGTACCTGGTTATTTACAATACTTTAATATAAACGCCGACATGTGTGGTCGTGTTCTGAGTTCAAAAAGAAAGGAAAAAGGACAGATTTCCTAAATCGGGACAATAATCGACTGTTTACCAGGGACTACAAACGACTGTTGTGCTACGCAGACTTGCTCCTTCAACACACAGTTCTGCATACAGTTATCCGAGAATAGGATTGAGACACCATTTTTATATATGAAAAGGTTGGCCATATATATAAATACTAAAGGGAGGGAAGACTAAAAATAGTCACCGTGTGTTTTTTTTATTATGTTATACATATTTATAAAGTTTTTTTGCTTTAATATTTACAGATTTGCTATTTCTTGGTAAAGAATTGTTTCTATTTTGTACATTTTATTAACCGATTTAGTCAGTTATTTCATTTTTTAGGGAAAAAAGAACAACAGGAAGATGAAAATCCTTGGCTCCAACTGCTATTGAGTGCACAAAACTGTCACTTTAACCAATAACTCGTCAAGGTAAAATGCAAGTGTAACATTTAGTTGTGCTACTTGTTACTATTTTTGACCAATTACACCAAAATCAACCATTATAAAAACTGTTGATAATTTAAATGCACTTTTCTCTTCATTAATTTGCTTTTTATTTTCTTTTCTTTTTGAATCTGTTCATCCCTGCCACTCGTTTTTTTTTTAAAAAGGAAAATAAAATAACAATGGTCGCCAAACTTACTTCAGCAATTGCAGCACTTGCTCTTTTCACCTCTGCTGTTTCAGCTTCAAACGAAATTGTTCAAATTGTTGATTCAAGTAACTTTTGCGTTATGCTCCCCCCAACCGACTCTGCAGATCGTCTTATTTCTGATACCGAATGGGATGGTCGATCTTTCTGTATGGGAAGCACTCCACTAGCCACTGGTGCTGGAAAAATGCCTAGTGGTTTCATTACTTCTGCCCATTATGTGAAGGAAACTGCATATGTTCAAGTTACTGGCCAGATTGATTATACAAAGGCTAATTTGAATGGTTCTGACTATGGAGGTCAATATGATGTTAAGGCTCCTGTAGGATCCAGTTGTGCTGGATGGAGCTACTATGTCAACTTGATTGAGCCTACTGAAGGTACTTACTGTATTCGTTGCTGTGTAAGTCATTATTTGTTAGCGTACATTTATGTAATCGATACTAATTATCTAAATTAGAATGATACTGTTACTTGTAATCGCGGTATCTCTGAAAAGGGATGTGCCCACATTATCCCTGGTGATTACAGTGGACCTAGTGCCAGTTCTGGTAGTTCTGCTGGTAGCGCTGGTGCTACTACCCCCGCTGTTTCACCAGCTGCCTCCTCCGCTGCTTCTTCAAGTTCATCCGCTGCTTCCTCTCAAAAATCCTCTTCTGCCAGTGCTTCCAAAAGCAATGCTGCCGCTTCACCATCCAGTTCTCCTGCTAAAGTGTCTGGTGTTGCTACCGAACAATCTGTGAGCGCTGCTGGTTCTAATAAGCCCATTGTAATGGTTGCTGGTGCTGCCATTTTGGCAAGCATTGGTTTCTTGGCTTAAAAACATAAAGCTAATAATTTATTTACCATTTTATTCCAACCAAATATACACACAAAATCCAAATAATTATGTTCATTACTTTTATACCTTGTAACTTTTAATAATACTTCCTTTTAGTTCTTAATTCTGTATCAGTTATATAGTCTAGTTATTATTTTTTTGGTGAGATCATACGAATGTGTTATGTAAAAGTGATAAATGCAAAATTACCAAATGGAGCTACAAAGAAGGATCTCATCTGAGTACTTTTTATTGTTACATTTTGGTAATTAATTCCTTATTTGCTAATAACAAGATGATTATTTTGGTGTATCGTTGTGCCAAACTTTAAATTCTAAAAATAGTTTAAACAATAAGCTATTACAAGATTTGCCTTCATTCACCCTGTTATTGTTATTTTAATTCACTTCCATCAATGGCATAGATAATCGGAAATTATTTATTAGTTTGATTCTGAAGCTACAATTCTTTTTATTTTTATAATTAACTTTGTTGAGGGAAAAAAAAATAAAATAATTACAGTAACAATCAGTCAGTTAATAAATTTAGAGGCAGAAAAAGGAAGATAGGAAATAGAATATTGCATTACAAAATGTTAATATTAGGAAATATGTAATTTATTGTTTATGTTATTAATACGATTAGGCAAAATAATAAACAAAGGGTAAAAGAGAAACAAAACTAAAGAGATATTTTTGAGAGGATGAATACGTTTTTAGTCCAGCAGACGTAGGTTGGCCATTACTCTGAGCTACAATAACGTCATCTAAACCATTAGCTTCATTATCTTCTTGTGGAGGTGATAATACATCGTCAGTGTCCGGTTCTTCCTTTGGTGGAGCTTCAGGCATTTCAAGACCAGTTTCTGGAACAGCATTTTGGCTTATAGGAAGTTCGCCAGCAAGAGCAGGGTCAAGAACTAAATGTGGGTTCTCATCAAAGTTGCAGCCAGCTGCTGTAAAGAAACTGTATCCTTTACTCTTCAATAATTGAACAATTTCAGGTATTTGATCAATAGATGTTTTGTAAAGATCTAGAAACAGTAGTGAAGTCATTTTCAGTCACAAAAACCCATACTTTTAATGTTATTTCACTGGTCACTTACCATGCTGTAAACTGATAAATCCAGGATCTTCATGAAGATTCAAACCAGTATCGTTTCCAGAAATTGCCATCTTAAAAGAGCCTTGAATAGCGCTGGAAACATTACGCAACATATGAACATCATAGTCAGTGGGATCGACGTTCCAAAGCAAAACCTTGTAACCCATTGAACGCATGATACCTTTCACACGCTCGTCAGCTTCACCAAATGGAGGTCTTATATATGTGGGTTTAATACCAATAACCTTTTCAATAATCTTTTCAGTAGCAACAATTTCATAAACAATATCTTCATTTGTTAAACTCATTAAATGAGGGTGAGAGTAAGTGTGCGATGCAACCTGGTGTCCCTCCTTGTATATTCTCTTTAGTATATCTGGGTTTTGTTCAGCATGAGCTCCCATTACACAAAATGTTGCCTTGATCTGCTCCTTGGCCAAGTAGTCTAGTAATTCATTTGTGTAGTTGCTTGGTCCATCATCAAACGTGAGTGCCCAATGGTGATCGCGAGGACAGCCGTATATATCTTGAGGAGCTGGCATATTTCCGCAGCTTTCAAAGCATCTATCAGTGGTAACAGTATCACATTCTTTTTCGTCACACTGACCAGAGCCAACTGCGCGAAGCGGTATATTAGGAACACTGGTCAAATTCACTGCTGAAAACCATGAAATATCTTTTGGTGTATCATAACTGTATTCTATTTGTGCATACGTTAATCTTGTAAAGCATCCAACGAAGCCTGCAACAGCATAAGCCAAGAGAGTCTTTGAAGTACCACGCATTAAATGAATCCTGATTCTATGTACTGTTCAACAATTGTTATTAGTTATTATTATTGGTATTATTATTATAAAAGTGGAATAGAGGGTGTCTTCCTTATAGGAGATTAATCTATTTGTAAAAATAAAAGAGATAAATATAACAATCTATAAACGTAATGAAAGGAAAAAAAAAAAGCTTAATTGTATAGAAATGTTAATAGCTTTATATATCTGTTGTCACATTTGTTTGTCTCCGATAACATGTTCTGTGTAGAGAGGTTATAACTGAAATAATACATAGAAGAAAAATAAAGTTTGTTTTTATGTTTTTGACTATTAGGAAAAATTTATTAATTTCACTGTAAACTAAACAGAAGTTGAATTACAATCGGTCGATGCAAGAATATTATCTCAATGTTTTGGAGATTATTTTTGTTTGTGCCTTTATTATTACCATTTAAACGAAAAAAAAAAAAAACAAAAAAAAAAAAACTGTTGAGTATATTTATTTACTTTTTATTAATAACAGAAATTAAGCAGCGATATTGGATTACGACAAATTGATTGTAAACCTAGATGATGAATATACAAAAAGAGTTCATAAATTATATCCAACAAAGACAGAGTAAAATAGAACTTACCACTTCGATCTGCAGTCAACAGCCTCTTTTCTAACTATTCTCTTTTTATCATCCAAGGGTGCTTTGAGTTGTTTAATAACAAAACCAACATGCGGTGCAAGTGAGTCATTTGGAATGTACGAAGGGAATTGGGCAAGACAAGTTAATGCAGCAACACGAACAGCAATAGGATTGTTCTCCAACAATTCTAATAATGGAGGCAGAATTGTTCTGATTTGTGGTGAAACGATATCAGCTGCGTCAGATACAGCCAATTTAAAGGTTTCTAATGTTGATACTTTAAGTGCAGGGTCTGGAAGACTAAGTGATTTGATCAGGAGAGGAACGAGCTGTTGGATGGAAAGAGGTTATTAGTATTTGATAAATATCCTAATAACAGCAAACTTACTGGAGGTAATTCGTTCAACAAAATCTGTTTGGGTACATTCTTCAAGACGTATGACAAGGCAATCAAGTAGCTTGGTTTTATATCTAAATGGCATTGGATATGTAAGTATAAACCGTTTTCTTTCACTGTTTCAATATAAGTATAGTACCACTTTCACTTGATTCGAAGCCAGCCACTAATTTTGGTAGACAGAAGCTAAAGAATCTTTGTTTGTATAGAATCTATAGGATGCACTTAGTATTAAGTGAATGTACAATGTAAAAAATTATAATACATTACAGTTGATGTTGCAAAAGTTAATTTGTTCAAAGCAATCTCACTATCGCCAATTAATACATCAAATCCTCTTGGTGCTTGTACACCAATAGCACGAGATCCACACCAACTAATTATATTATTGGTTAGTTCATAACCAAGAGCATGTGCGCGTAAAGCTAAAGCTTTAGTGATCTAACTCGATTAAAAACATGGTAAATATCACAATACATATTTCCTATAAACCTGTTTTTTTCGTACCCAAAGATAAACTTCTAAAGCATTTTCTCTACTTTCTGCATTGTATGAAATGTCGTCCTCTAGTGATGCTGCTGCTGATTTTACATATTGGCTCATACTAGCATCTATGGCAAGAGTATATAAGTATTTTTTTTTTTAAAAAAAAACAAGAAAAAAAAAAAACTTACTATCTTTCCATTTATTGATAACCGAACCAATAATCATTGAAACAGATGTAACCTGAATACAAGATTTTGTATCTAAAGCCAATTTAATTAAAGTATCAAGGTAGTTTTGAATGCTATCAACAGGAAGTTTAACCTAAATTCAAGAATAAAATTAAATTCTGTCATCAAATAATATGGCTATTACTTACATCTTTTCTTAAAGAAGCAATGATGGAAGCAAATAGTTGGCTTGTCCTTTGCTGCTCAGGAGAAGCAGTTGATTTGAATGGTTCAAATGGTTGGTTAGATGTCAAGCCAATTTCACTTAAATCACCGTGTACAAATAATTTGAATGAACAATCCAAGAAATCCTTTTGGGCACTACATCACAATAGATTTAGTTTAATAGTGTCGCTTTATCCATGTATTAGCATATATACCTGCTGTCTAATTTTGTAAGAATATAAGTGATAATCAATGCAATGGGTCGCAAAATGCTCTGATCAAGTATTAATTGATTTTTATCAGGGTTTAAAGCAACGTCAATTGTCTGCTTTATGAAATGGGGCACAATATCCGTAATACCCTCAGCCAAATCCTTATGGTTTTCATTAGATTTAGTTTGTACAATATCAACAATAGAGTTGATAATGGCACAGGCATAGTTTGGCTCCGTATCTATTTTTTTTTTATCGTAAAAAATGGGTTCGAACTTATATTGTTTACTATTTCATACCTTTTTCACAAACTGAATCAAATTTACTGATAAATAAGCCAATGGCTACTTTGTATACTGAAGGAACAGGAGAGAGTGTTCTTAATGCAAACAGAGTTTGAGAATAGGAGCTTGATGTAGGAGTTTCCTGGGGTAAGCGATCGATAAGCGCAGGTATGGTGAGTTCAGTGATATATTTGCTATCAATAGTGGATGTAACGTAAAGTGCATCAAGAGCAGCAGATCTAAATAACATATATGTTATTATGCTTCTGTTTCCTTTATTTTAGTGCTACTTGCCTTAATTCATCATCCGATTCTTGCAATAAGATATTATTAAAGGATTGTACTGCAAGACCAACCTTCACACGTAAAAGTTAAAAAATAAAGGTATTAAATATTCTCTTTTGTGATCTTACTTCATTGGATGTCAAGTAACCAGTGGATAGGATCATTGATTTAAGTCCTGCTAAGCCCGATAAGCGCAACAAATTATATTCATTAGAAGCGCCTAATGCACTTTCAAATATCCCAAAAAATCGATCTTTATACTGGACCAATGGTGAATGGAAATCATCGTCAACTATGATAATACATTCAATGTTAATATGATCGATAACTATGATCATCACCAATCATTCTATTGTAGTACCTTTCTCTCTGTTTGAAGATCCATAAAATGTTCTACAAGCTTCCAAAAGTTCAATGATAACATCTAAATTAGATTTACGAAGTGTTGCAACTGTTGTCTCGCGATACTGTTTAAGTAAAAGAGGAATAATCATATCAACAACATAATGAGAAGCAGGATCTAATATATAATCATAAGAAAAATATGGGTATTAATAATAATAGTTAGAAAAACGTTACACTTTGGTTGAGGAAAATGATATTCTATACCTGATGCCGAAGCAATTGCTCTCAAGATACGGCTAGTTTGCTTTGAATCCTTCATATCAGGATCCTTGAGATTAGTAGCACACTCTTCCACTAACGATTTCAAAGCCTTTTGAGTGGGATCGAAATCAGTATTACTTGTTCCTGTTCCTAAAGTGGCTACAACAGATCTGATGGATTCGACAGCAACATCTTCCAGAGCTATTTCTGTTGAGTGGAATACTTCCAATTTCAGATAATTGAATATATCGTCAATGTTTGAGAGTAATGCTTGTGCACCATAAACAGGAGCGCACGCGGCCAATGTTTCCATGGAATCTTTCTAGTATTACCAATAATATATACCATCAATAACAGTGCTATTATTATTGTTTATATTGACTGACCTTGGCACTACCTGATGTAGATGATAGCTTTTCAAGAATCAAAGGCAGAGCAAACTTGGCAAACAGTTCATTTGAAGCCAAGCATTTTCTATAACGCCAATAGTTTAATAAAGCCGATCGAATAAAGAAGTAAATTGAGGGTAATACTAAGCGTACCTTAAACTAGATTTGAGATCATCTGAAGTAATTCCATAGGGATCATCTGGTGGGGGTTTAAAAGTAATGGGAAAGTAGCAAAATGTCACTTCAAAGATATCCTATACAAGCTATATATCAGCACACACACATACAAAAATCAACCAATTCTAAACATATTAATACCTCAACATGGGTAGAAATATCAAAATTTTCGGATATTAAACGAACAATCTCAAAAGCACTCATCAAATTGCGTGGATCCTTCTCTCCATCCATGGCTTTTGTAAACCCGTATATAAATTCATCATTCATGGACTTTAATGCTAATAAAAACAAGCAGCTCAGTCTCCCATTGCCATTATACTCGATAACAACCACTTTACCTGTCATATGAGTACTTAGTAAGTTTTCATATACCTTATAACCCGCGTTTCTAGTTCCTTGAGGAAACTGTTGGAGCTCCACACTCTGAATAAGTCTATTTTATTTGCACCCCTTCCGTTTTAGTCATTTTGATACTTTACTGCTTTATGACTATAAGTCGCCATCCTCTCTCTCTCTCTCTCTCTCTCTCCTTTTTTTTTTTTTTTACCTTTTTGCAAGTGATGCAGCATTCGTATCTGTAAAATTGGGAAATTGAGTCAATGCAGCCAACCCTTCCAACAAAGGTTGCACGCAAGTTTTGTCTGCTAATCTATCACAATAAAATTCCACAAGAACCGAGACTAAAATTCATGTAATAATGCACAGTTAGTATTATATCATCAATATTAATATTACTATGGTTTACCTGCTGATTCATTGATGCTTTCTTGATGACATTCATTCAATGTATTTGACAATAAACCAGTTGCTATAGCCAAAATGAGTGAATTTGTAAACAAACAAAATAAAAATATAGTCAAAAATACCTTTTGAACGAACAAACTCATCGTCACCCGTCAAGTACTCTCCCAAGGCTTGGATTAGTTGCAACAGGTTTTCCTGAACTGAATCTTGGTTGACATCTATAATAAAAAGGGCAGTAAGTATAAGTGTTATTACTATTATAATAGTACTTCTTGTTATTCTCACCTTGAGCCACTCTTTTAGCAGCTTCTAAAGACTCTGATGACCCAGAATCTGATATCATATACTTTGTCACTTCCTTCTCCGAGATAGCCATGGTCTATAATAGCAAAGAAACAGGGATAATCTCTATTGATGATCTGTGATTACAAACCAAGATAGATATACTATTAGGGACTGTGTAGATGTGACGGTTCTATTCTTCATTTTTGACGAATAAGGACCTTTGTTCACAATCTCAGCTTGAAAATTTTAAAGCATAAAAAAAAAAGAGAGAGTTTAGTATTTTCCGACAGAGTTGTTTGTTTGTTCTATTCAAAGAGTGAATGCAACGCGTATTTTTCTCATTTGAATAATAGAACTATTACAAATTCTATTCGATCTTGATTTCATATCAAAACTGATTGGTTTTCATTTATTCATACACAATATTTTCAATACGCAGAATAAAAACCTGGTTGAGTGTGATACACAAAACAAATGGATCAAAACATGAAATGCAATATCTGGGTATTTCTCTCTTTTACTAAAGATAGCACTCCCTCCGCTGTTAATGAATTCATCTCTGCTGTTTGATAATAATCATAATCCTAATCATAAACACCAATAGCAGTATTGACAATATAAATAAAAATACTCATTTTGGCGTGTATCGAGAAAAAAATCCAACAATGAGGCCCACATTTAAAAGCATTTAAAAGGAATAGTTTAAACATGTTGGGTATAAGCCAATATAAGGAGTAATAGGGGGTCAAAACCAGCACAAAATATTCGCATAAATATAGTACAAGTGTGTTTTAAGGAGCTAAAGTGGTAATCATAAATAACAAAGTACAAGTTCGTTTATTTCCGTCCATATAAAATCATTAAGTAAAATTGAAAAATCAGCTCATTCTGAATTACATGGATTCATGTTTTTCATTTCCTAATTTTAATTTATGGGTGTGAGTATGAGTAGAGATGTCTACGCGTTTCATTACTATGTTTTCGTGCTACCAAACTTGTAATCTCTTTTGTAAATAACAAAACACAAACGCCCTAAAAAAGAGTGAGAGGGGAATACAGAAACCATGCTACTATGTTGTTTTTGATGCTACACTCCCCCCTTAATCCTGTATCGACTTGAGATTTTAAATAAAAGCTAAAGCAAGTATAAAGCAAAGTCATTTCAACTTTCTCTTCTTTTAATATTATTATTTACTACTGCTACTATCTAGTCATTTACTAATATATATATATATATATATCTTATATATATATAGCTCTACATATACATATATATATATATATATATATACACATTTAAAGACATACATTACAATATAACACATACCTTATACAATTATATAAACACCAAAAACGTTAATAATGTCACCTACTAATATCTACCATCCAGATGACTTTCTACTTGGACTCTCTTCAGTTCGTGAACGTTGTTTCAAAGTACAGGAAGTAGCTAATCGTAATCAATTAAATCATTTTGATGTGGATAGATCCAAACTAGATGATATGGTACATCTTGTAATTTCTCTAATAAAGCGTGATTATGACAATCCATCCAACATACCTCCTTTTGGTCGTTGGCGCCATTTTGATAGCGGTGGTAGACCTCGTATTCAAGGACTCTTAAATACATGGTCTAGTCTTGGTCAAGATTCATTGGAGCAGACTAGAAAGGTGATTGATCTCTTTGTCGTGGCTTGCCTACTTGATATTGATCCATATCAGTCATGGTCCTACGTTGAACCCGTTACTGGAAGAACTTATAAATGGAAGGATGGCGTTGCCGTTGCTATCCTGGACATGTTTTCCAACGGTGTATTCTCAAGTGATCCAGCTCATCCATACCGAGTAGATTGTAAGTATATTCATGTTATAATATATTATATTATATTCGTTTCATAAAGGTTATCAGTACTAATATAATAATAATAACAGCAGAGGGATTACTGAATCTGTCACCAGACGCTCTATTCAGTGGACTTCAAATTACACAAAAAAACAGTTTCACAGGTTTAGAAGAGAGGTTGGATGTTTTAACTCATTTAGGCACTGTACTACGTGATCGCACCGATTTTTTTGGTAACGGTGTGCAACGGCCTGGCAACTTGGTGGGTGGGTTTCATCATGAGCAATGCCCCTTAAAAAAACATTTTGATACTGATGATGAATTATAGATTATTTACTTGATCACCCTAGTACTATTAAAACAAGAAAAGGCCCTTTGATTAGTATCGAGGCTATATGGCCAGTGGTTCAAGAAATGGGGGAGCTCTGGGCTGCAGAATCAGAAAAAGGTGGCACCTTTGGTCTTGGTGATGTTTGGTCCTGTAAGGCATTACTTTCAAATACTGGCTCATTTTCATCTACAGAACATCTTGTTCCTTTTCATAAGTCTTCTCAATGGTTGGTGTATTCTATTATTGAGCCAATGGAAAAACTTTTGGGTGCTACTATTGAAGGAAGTGACTTACTTACTGCTCTCCCAGATTGCTGGAATGGTAATTCAAAACTCATATCTATAACAATGAACATTGTACACTAACACAGACATTAAATTCAAAGGTGGGTTATTAATGGACACTGGCTTCCTTACACTTAAGCCAAAAGAATACGAACGTGGTATTCAAAACTATCACAATAACTCTATGCTCCCCAGTCAGCCTAAAATTGAAATTGTACCTATGTTTGAGCTCTCAGATCCTGTTGTTATTGAATGGCGTGCCTTAACAGTAGCCTATCTTGATCTGATCACCGAGCGTGTGCGACATACACTCAAACTAAGCAGAAAGGCACTTTCCCTTAGTCAACTTATTCAAGGCGGTACTACTAGTGTAAAGTATAGAACTTATATATTAATATAACAGTATACTAATTATGATGTATAGGCTGGAAGAGAACTAGCCGAGATCTCTAGACCAAACACCCATGAGCCTCCTATTGTGATAAAGGTAAAAGACACAGATGGCATGTATTTGGCCCATTTCTAACCATTGTATTACTTTTAGGCCGAAAAGAAGGTCATCTTTTAAAATGAAATTGATTTCCACTATAAACATCATCTATTATTATATAAATATCAAATATCAAATATCAAATATCCAATAAATGAAAACTAAAATTAAAATAATATATGACTTTATTGCTATTGTTTTGACTTGTTTACTAATAAAGAGAAGTGAGAGAGGATGTATGAATAGTTTGCATTTTTTTTTTAATAAAAAGAGAGAGTAAAAAACAGGGAATGAATTAAGATTAGTTGTTTGTATATTGATGCGCTTAAATGCTATCCAGAAGCTTGACGTAAGCACTAGCTGCACAGTCATTGACTTTTTCAGTAGAATCGCTACATTTAGCTTGTGATTTCAATTGGTCACACAAGGCATCAATGTTGAGTTCAGGTAGATCTTGAACAATTTCTTTGTGCAAGTCGTAGATACGTCTTCCTTCTTCTTTAGCTTTCTTGATCTTTTCATAAATGACAAGCTTCCTGCTGAATGATAGGTTTTGAATGAGTTGTTGGCCGTTACTGCTATTGTTGTTCAAGTTGAACAAATTACTTGTGTCATTCGAGAAGGATGTGTCAAAACCAAAGAGATCACTATCATTGGCAAATAGATTGGTCAAGTCTTCATTTGCAAATAGGAAATCATCACTCAAATTGTTGGGATCAGCAAATCCTGTATACAGGTTGTCTTTGCCATGGAAAAGATCAACCTGTGGAAATTCATTCGTGTTGGCCTCATTTCCAGACACAGCTAAAAAGTCAAAGTTAGCAGTGGTAGCATTGCTAGTATTATTTGAAGGAGGAAGTAATCCAAACTGTAGCAAATCTGTCGAGAATTGGTTTGGTGGTGCTTGTACACTATTGCTGCTATCTGTAGTAGGAGAGACAGTTTCATGGGATTTAGAGACGGGAGAGTACTCAGAAGAGCTTGTACTTTCTTCTCCTGTAATGCTATTTCCACTGCTCATACTGCTACCACTTGTAAAAGTTGTGACATCGACAGGTGGTGTGTTTAGAGTAGGATGGAAAGGCACTCCATAGTCATTGTTTTCTGGTGGGAATTTGAAAGTGAATTGTGCACCTTTAAGAGCATAATTTTCGTCTTGTAATTTCTTTAGCATTTCCTTTAGTTGCTTGTTTTCTTCCAAAAGTGTTTCGTCTTTAGTTTCATTCAATTTCTCAAGTTCATCAATACGTGCTTGTAACTCAGATACATGCTTTTCTTTACGGTCTCTAAATGCACGTTGAGCTGCTCGGTTTTGAGCTTTTCTTTTTTGCTTTGGATCCAATGAAAGATTCTAAATACGATGGATGCTGTTAGAATGAGCAAGGTACTACTTTGCTTTGTATGCTTACAGTTGCATCTGGTTCATTAAGAGGTTTTCTACCTGCACGCTTAGGTGCTACATCGGGTGTATCATCTATAAGGATATATAAGTAAATGGCTATGTTTTATACTACAATATAACGTACCTTTAGCATGGACTCTTTTTCCAGTTGCTATTATTGTAATGGATTGAATTATTGAGTGTTTTATTTGTTTATCGTTTATTCTGAATACTCACTTGTGTGTTCGTCAGCATTTGTTTCACTTTCTTCATTTGATTCTTGTTTATGACTTGCGATTGCAGCATTGAGTAAATCTAATGCCGAGTCATTAACATTAAACTGTAAAAGATCTGAAGATAAGGGGTTTGGTGCGCTTGTTAGGGACATGGTTTACACAATAAAGAGAGGAAGAAGAATAATAATAAAAATTGTAAAAAAAATAGAAAAAAACCCTTAAGGTTGATTACTCAGTCTTTTTTCACGTGACATATATAAATTTCATTGGTTATATATTTAAACCCAGCATGTTTTAAAGAATCAGAATTTGCTAAATATAAATCAAACATTTGACGGGTGTAAGCTACTAATACATATTTCCATATTAATAAAATATATATAATTTAATATATATTACAGCTATTATAAAGCATCATCAAGTATAAAAGGGTGGTTTTAAAAGATATTGCAGACAGAAGTAATCATGTACTATGATATCAAAAGAATAAAACGATTATTATGTTGAAAAGAAGTGTAGAACTAGCTTTACCCAAAGAGAAAGGCTTACAACATATTGAATTGATCATATATAAGGATTTGTTTTTGCAAAGTAAAAAAAAAAATAATATTTGTATATCGTTTATGTGTGTATTTGTATTGAAATTTATAGTAAATATTAATTTAAGAGAATTGGACACTGAATGAACCAGAAAGCTTGGCAGAGAAACCAGAGACAGTGACAGTATTCTTTCCGGAGCTTTCCAACTTGTAGCTCTTGTTACCAATCTTGGCAGATCTAAGCTTGGTGACATGTTCACCTACAATAGTAATCTTGCTCAATTTCTCGGCATCCTTATAGTCAAATTTACCAGAGGCAGAGAGTTTATTGTGCTTGAAGGTGAAATTGATGTTGGAAGACTTATGAACTTCCAAAGATTCACCATCATCAATATAAAGTCTACCTTCAGCTTGGCTGGACTTATCAAGAGCAATAATAATGCTGTAGTCGGTAGCATATGTCTCACTAACGGTGTACTTAGCAGTCTTAGTGGGAATAATGGAACCACCGCGAATGTGAATAGGAATGTGGGTCAAAGGAGCGTCAAGCTTGACAGTTTCCTTCTTGTTCTTATTTGAAGAACCAGTAATGATTTCGTGATTATACCAGTCATACCAGATGCCGGCAGGGAATTGAGCGTCAACAGAAGTAGCACCTTCGTCAACAACAGGAGAAATCAAAATGTCAGAACCAATAAGGAACTGGACATCGTTATCAGTGAAAGATTGGTATTCAGGGTATTCGAAAATAAGGGGACGCCATACACCGGTACCAACTCTATTGGATTCCTCAAAGAGAGTATAAAAGTATGGAAGCATTTCATAACGAGCACCAAGGGCGATGCGACTTGCTTCGGCCGTGGTGTTCCAAACATAGGGTTCCTGACCAGCAGCGTCAATAACGTTGTGGTTTCTAGCGAAGGGATAGAAAGCACCAAGCTCCATCCATCTGGTACACATTTCTTCAGTAGCAACACCGTTAAAACCACAGACATCAGCACCAGAGTAAGTGATACCAAACATTTGCATACTCAAAATATTAGCAATGGAAATTTTAAGATAACCCCAAGTAGAAGTATTGTCACCAGTCCAGTGCCCACTATGAGCTCCGCTGCCTACAAAGTTGGACCGAGTCAAAAGGAAAGGTCTTTTACCTGGATTCTGCTTTTCTAAAGCCTATAAAAAGTTATATAAATATATTATAAAAATAAACAAACATCTATACAACTGACCTTTCTAGTGATGACATTTTCAGCATGTCCATAAAGATTATGCAAATCATAATGAGGAATATTTCCGTGATGGACAGCAGTCATTGCCGCAGTGTATTCAGACAGGTTACCGTTGCCATTGTTAATAGCATATTTGGGATACAACAAGTTACGAGTGTCTCCCTTAGGATTACCCAAAGCTTCCAAAGCAGCCTGTTCGTCAGCATGTTTCTTTGCTTGATCTTCTTCAGATAATGTCCAGTGGAAAGGCTGTACACCAGCATCAAGCTTACCAGCTCCACATGATCCAAGACAGAAACTGGCAGGTTCATTCATGTCAATCCAAAGACCATCCAACCCGATGAGATTGACCCAGTCAATGATTTCCTTTTCCCAGTATTCAGTCGTCTTTGGGTTCCACCAATCCGGCCATACAGTAAAACCTAGGATGAAATTAGAAGAATATAGTGACATAATTTATATATAACCAACCTGGCCAAACTGCACCGATAAATTGGCTGCCATCAGGACTCTTTATAAAGACATCCATTTCGGTACCACGGACATAGGGCTCATAAGTGGTATTCGCATTGATTGCGGGATCAACCATAACAACATACTTTTGATTATTCTTGTGAAGATCTTTACCAAACTTGATCATGCGGTCTTGAGGGAACTTAACGTTATCAACAGTGAAGTCCTTCATTCGGTCCATGTAATCGATATCAATCCAAGCACTTTCAACTAGTAGAATGAAATAAAAGCAACGAGGTGTATTATGTTTAATGGGTATGTAAATTGTATATATGAGAAACTACTTACGAGGAATGTTGGAATCTTTGTATCCCTTCACTACAGCTTCAACGTGATCAATGTCCTTATATCCATAACGGCAATGATGCCAACCAAGCATCCACTGTGAAGGCATCATGGGTTTACCGATAAGGTCAGTGTACAGTTTTGCAACAGAGTTGGGATTACCATCCTTTGGAATAAAGAAGTAGAAATCCAGGACACCACCAATGACCTTGTAAGTGATTCTGCCTTCGGTAGTAACGATATCCATACCGTATTGATTCATCAGAAGAGCGCCATGGGCTTTTCCGTTACGGATCTCATTGTAGTATGGCTGAGCACCATAAATATTACGATAATAACTATAAGAACGTTATAAATATTTTTTCTTTAAAGTTCACTTATTTATTACTTACTCATCAGCATTGTCTCTAGCAAAGAGAGTAGTAATATTCTATATATATATATTTCAGGAATAAGGATTGTTAAGCATAAACTACATATTTATGTTTTTTTTTCTATTATTTTTTTAAAACTAACTTACAGTTGTACGCTTGAAAGGAGCAGTGACTTCTCCGAAGCCATAAATATTGGCATCCTTTGGAACCTTGGTAGAAATTTCAAGATATTGATCTTCAAAAACCAAAGGCATATTGGAACTATCAAAGACAGCAGCACGATCAGATTTACGGATAACTTTAAAGCTGAATGGTTTAGCAGTATATTGAAAGTCATAACTTGTATGCATGGCAGCAGACTTGACTTTAGGGCGTTCAAAACCTAATGGAGAGTCAGGAACTTGGAACTGCTTCTTTGCCTTGTCGGAAATCTAAATCAAATTGCATAAGTGATAAATCCAAAGTATTTATAATAAATTAAATGAATCACCTTAACGTGAAGTCTCTCATCTGTTTCATAGTCAACATCAACCAACAAATCGCTAGAAGTTTTACCAAATGTGTCAATGCCCTTCTTTGTTTTTGCGTTCAAGGTAAGAGGAAATTGAAGTCCAGTGTGGGTTTTCTCGACATGACCCTGAATTTTATATCCAGGTGCTGAAGTACTTAAATCTAAATTATTAATAATATGTTAGAAATGACAGTATATATTTGGTTCAATTGTTTATATACCATAAGCAGTAGGCGCTTCAGCAAATACATTTGCCGAAAAAGAAATGGCGATAGCAACAAAAATATGAGAAAGAGCAACCATTTGGCTAAAAGCTATTCTATATTTTAAAAAAAAAAGAATGGAAAGATAAAATAATGAATGAAAAAAAAAAATCCAAACCAAAATCTAGCTTTATATATCCCATTTCTTTTAGCTTTAGAGTAAAATAGTACATTCTGCTTGGTTCTACAGGAATAATTGTTTTCGCGTTGTTACAACTGATTGAATTTACCATTTTAGTCCAGTTCCAGAAAAAAAAATATCCCGCACGATACCATTGCTTCTCTCTTCTTTAAAAAACACCTTGTTTGAAAAAGTTTTGGACGATTTTTTACCTGATTTGATTAAGTTGTCTTACTTTAATTCTATTCCGACCTATTCCGTGATTAGCTACGTTCGCTTCATATTACCATTGATTTCATTTTATAATAATAGTACATTTGAAATATAAAAACAGGTATGAGACTAAAATGGACCATAACATAGAGTTCTGTGATTCAATCTTGTTCCTTTTACGACTCAAAATTAAAATAGAGAAAGGTCACTCTCTTACGAACGAATGTCTTTAGCGTAATTTTCTTTTTACATCTAATACTTCCAAAAGATACTATTTTTAGTGAACTTATTTACATCAATTTATCAACTTTCATAGGTTACTCTTTAACTTGCTAATAGATATATTTTATTTTGTTTTTACAATATTTCTAGATCTCAGTATTTTGGATTAATAACAGTAAATTGTTTTTATTATCTTTTTTTTTGTCCACCATAAGGGTCTGATTTGGGACTTATCATTATTTAATCAAAAAAACCTAGAGAGGGCGAAATACGAAACAAATGTGAATAAACTGTAACATGGTTTTATACCAAATGCTACGTGGGCTCCTTTGTAGAAGTTTCAAATACTGACCTTTGAAACTGACACCCATAAACATTAACGTTAGTTTTATGTTCTCTTACGGTAATTTGTTAAATACTACCTTTATGCGAAAATTACCAAGATAACTAATATTGTTATAAATTTGTAACCTAAATTACGTAAAACAAATACGATTCTTAGGTATTTGCAATATTAT